>WEKY01033600.1:458504-478553 GCA_013390045.1 Picathartes gymnocephalus
CTCCCAGCACCCCCAAAAGCTTCATCCAGCGCATCGGGCAGCCCCTCGCCGGGATGGCCCCCCAGTCCCCAGCACCGAGGCCATCTGCTGAAGTGGGGAGCCGCAGCCTCTCCAAGGGGCGCTCCATGGCGCAGTCCCTGGCCTCGCTGCTCGTCAAGAGCATAGCCCCCACCAAAGCCCCCTCATCCTCACCACCCACCCTTCATCCCTCCACTCGCTCACCCTCCTTGCCCCGGCGCCCATCCCGACGGGACGGGAGCACCCGCAGGTCTCCGAGCCCACCCTCGGGGCGCCGGGGCTGGGCCGACGCCGGGCGCCCCATCCTCCCCTCCAACCCACGTGGCAACCGGAGCCCCTCACCTCCCCGTCGTGCCCCTTTCCCACCACCCCACGGGCGAGCCCCGGGCTCTCCGGTCGTTCCCCGCCACGGCGCTCGTCCCCCGGGGCCGGCGGAGCCCATCGAGGGTGACGGGCCGGCCGGGGAGGAGGGCGCGGGGCGCTACGCGGTGGTGACGCCGCAGGTGCAGAGGTTGGGCTCCTTCCGGCGCGCATCTCGCATGTACAAGCAGCACTGGTCCACGCAGCACGTCGTGCGGGTGCGGGAGATGCCCGACGCCTGGACAGCCGAGCAGGGCCTCCCCCCGCAGCCCACCCAGCGCGGCCGGCGGTGGGCGAGCCAGTGGGGAGCCGACATCGCCCGATACCTGTGCCAGCGCTCGCCGCCGGGCGGCTGGCGGGACAGGCACCCATGGGCGGATGGGTACCTGGGCACCAAGCAGCCCTGGCGCAGCAAGGTAATGCCCGCGAGGAGCCCCCTCGAGGGGATGGAGCCGGGGGTGAGCTGGCAGCCGGCGGGACCCGGGACAGGGTGGCGAGTTGAGGTGGCTGATGGCTCTCCTGGCACGAAAGGCGCCGAGGGATTTGCAGTGCCCGGGGTGGGGGGAAAGTGGCTGCGGGTGGTCTGGGTGCTGTCGGGGGTCCTCCTGTGGGGAGCAGACGGGAAGAGGGGATCATCGCCTGTTGTGTGTCCCCCCCACGAGCGGCCCCTCTGGGGACACTTGATTCTGGCGTATGGAAATGCGGAGACCCGATCCGGCGGGGACAGGTGCAGGTGGCACGGTGACCCGGCGGGGTGTCCGCTTTCCTGCCCACCGCCTGGCCGGGTGCCAGCGCAGGTTCCCGTGTGACACCTGTCCTGCGTCACCTCTGCGCCTGGCCAGGGGCAGCAGCCTCAGCCCCCTCCCATCACCTCCACTGGAGGGGATGCCCACGGTGAGTGGAACTGGGATTCCCAGGACCAGGTTTTCCTGGGACCAGTCCCAAGGTGGCCTTGGTAGCCCCACGTTCCTGCGTTCCAGTGCTGCTGCTCTCACCTGACACACAATGCTCTTGCTGGGAGACAGGTTTTGGGGCTTTGGGGTGTTTTCTTGAGGTTCCTGCCATTGCTGACTGTGTGTCCCCTGGTTTGGGGTCACAGATGGTGTTTTGGGGGTGGTGGTGGGGACTGGGTGGGACACCTGAGGGTGTTGTCACATCCCTGCCATAATGGGGTGGTTGCTCCATGCAGATGCAGTCTCTGTGCAGCCTGCCCATCGTGCGGTACCAGGAGCCACAGGAGGAGGATGGGCTGGAGGACATGACCCAGCTGGAGTGAGTGTCCCTGTCCCCTACACTGTGACTCAGTGCTGTAGGGGACAATGGGGCTGCAGCCCCCAACCTCATACCCCTGACCCCATCTCATCCCACGGTGGGCTCTGCTTCAGCCTCCCGGGGCTGGAGATGCTGGGGACACTCTGGGGACAGCAGACATTCCCTTGTCCCTCTGTCACCCTCTAATTCAGCCTCTGCTCCATGCCAGGGACCTCCAGGAGGCTGCGGTGCTGAGCAACATCCGGACACGGTTCGAGCGCCAGCTCATCTACGTAAGCTAAGGGGGACACAGCATCCCGCAAAGACTGCAGGTGTGGGGTCTTTGGGGCCCACAGCCCCACACTCCTCTCTCTGGCAGACCTACATCGGCAGCATCCTGGTGTCAGTGAACCCGTACCGGCTCTACAACATCTACGGGACAGAGCAGGTGCTGCAGTACGAGGGCAGAGCCCTGGGAGAGAACCCGCCGTGAGTACCAGGCTGTCCCCAAACGCCCTGTGGGGATGGGGTCACTCCCACCCTTCCCTGTGGGGGTCCCTGTGCTGGGGCAGCCTGGCACCCCCTCTGTTTCCCCCCACCCCAGGCACCTCTTTGCCATCGCGAACGTCGCCTACTCCAAAGTGATGGATGCCAAACACAACCAGTGTATCGTCATCAGGTGGGACACGGCTGTCCCCACGCACAGCCCCCTGGGGTGGCCCCTAATCAACACCACCCTAATTGCTGGGTCGCTGCCACCAGCCTGGCTTGGCTCCGGGGATGGGGTGCTGGGGCAGTTTGGGGGGGTTTGGGTTGGGCACCCCCTGCTTGACTGGAGGTGGCCCCAGCCAGGTCCCCCCTCGGTTTCAGTGGGGAGAGTGGCTCGGGGAAGACCGAAGCCACCAAGCTGATCCTGCGCTACCTGGCAGCTGTCAGCCAGAAACGCAGCACTGCCCCACAGGTAGGGCAGGGACATCCCTGGGGGATCCCCATCCTCTTCTCCCACCTCCCAGTGCTCTCTTCCATCTCTCCTCATGCTTCTGCTCCTCTCTCCTTGCCCTCGTGCTTCCACCTGGACCATGGCAGATAGAGGTACCGAGGGGACACGTGGGCTGGGATGGTTCAAGGGGACAGAGAACTGTGGTGGCATCTTGGCCATGGCACCCCAGCTGCAGGGGGAAGTTGGGAGGGGCAGCAGGAAATCAGTGCATGCACACGGATGGAGTCCTTGCGCTCTCCCATATCTTCATTTAACCTGGCTGTGGTGCACACCTCAAATTTGGGCACCCTCGGGTGTCTGCATGGAGCATGGGGTGGCAGGGAGGGTGGCAGGGTGACAAAGGGGGTGCTCTAGCCTCGGAGATGTCCTGTGGTGTGTCGGGTGCCCAGGCTGACCCCTCCAGCTCTCCCCATCACCACCACAGATCCTGGAGGCAACCCCCTTGCTGGAATCCTTCGGCAACGCCAAAACCGTGAGGAATGACAATTCCAGCAGGTTTGGGAAATTTGTGGAAATCTTTCTGGAGGAGTAAGTAATGCTGAGGAACATCTGCGTGTGGCTGCTGCCACCCTATGTCCCCTGCTGCCCCAGGGGTGTCCAGCCCAGCCCAGCCCCTTGTCCCTCATCTCTGGGAGGACACCTGGGGATGTTTTTGGGAAAAACCTGGGGAAAGGAGACAGCACCTGAGGACAGGGGCAGCGACACTGTGACCTGGCTGGCACCTTGACCATTCCCAGTCCCCATCCCTGTCCTCATATCCCATCCTATCCTCTCTGAGCCCCACAGATCCCTACAGGGGGTTGCCCGATATCACCCCAGGGTGCAGTGCTCGAGCCAGGTGCTCTGGCACCTCTCTCTACCCACCCATCCCTGGTGGGGACACTTGGGGACCAGCACTGACCCCAAATGTTTTGTGGGGCATTGGGGCATGGGTGGGTACCTTGGGGGGGCCACAGCCCCTGCCCACACTGAGGTTGCCAGCCAGGTACCCACTGTCACCCCTGCAGCGGCTTGATCTGCGGTGCCATAACCTCGCAGTACCTGCTGGAGAAGTCCCGCGTGGTCTTCCAGGTGCGTGGTGAGGGGGTCCTGGGCTCTGCCCACCACTCTGCCCCCTCTGCCGCCCCCTCCCCAGCTCTGTGCTCTGCTCCCCAGGCCAAGAGCGAGCGCAACTACCACATCTTCTACGAGATGCTGGCAGGGCTGCCGTCCCAGCAGCGGCAGCGCTACTGCCTGCAGGGCGCCGAGACCTATTACTACCTGAACCAGGTGCTGTGTCCCCTCCCCACGCCCTGATTTTTGGGGGGCTGCACAACCTCAGGGTGCTGATGGGTTCCTGAGTCCTCAATGTGAGGATGAGGAGGATGCTCAGGGCAGGGTGACCCCCCACGCTGGGTGCTGACCCCCCCCCCGGGACCCACTGATGGACTGAGGGGGTTGTGGCAGGGTGGGAACTGCGAGATTCCCGGCAAGGACGACGCTGAGGATTTCCGCCGGCTGCTCAACACCATGGAAGTGCTGAACTTCAGCGTGGATGAACAGAACAGCATCTTCCGCATCCTCTCCTCCGTCCTCCACCTGGGCAACGTCTACTTTGAGAAATACGAGGTACCCCACGGGGAGCCTAGCCGTGCCCCTTGGGCAGGATTTGGGACGTGGCAAATGGGGCATCACCACGTCCCACGGCGTCGCCGTGTCCTGCAGACAGACTGCCAGGAGGTCGCCACGGTGGTCAGCGCCACGGAGATCCGGACGGTGGCTGAGCTGCTGCAGGTGTCCCCTGAGGGCCTGCAAAAAGCCATCACCTTCAAGGTGACGGTGAGTGCAGGGGGATGCAGGCTGGGAGGGGGTCTCTGGCCCCTGGAGAACATGGCTGATGTTGCTGAAACTCCATCACACCACTTGCCAACCAGGAAACGCAGCGGGAGAAGATTTTTACCCCTCTGACTGTTGAAAGCGCCGTGGATGCCAGGTAGAGGGAAGGGGGGGCCGCACTGCAGGAGGGTGTGGGGATGTCTGACCCTCAGGGATGGCATGGGAAGTGAAATGCCAGCTGGGAAAGGGGATGATCAGGTCCCCCAGTGTGGATTCGACTCTGTGGTGATTAAAATTGATGCTGTGGTGGGTGCTGGCTGTGGCAGTGGAGTACATGGTGCCATTCTGGAGCTCCAAAACTCTGCTTATCTCTCCCCTTGCCAGGGATGCCATTGCCAAGACCCTCTACTCCCTGCTCTTCGGCTGGCTCACGGACCGCATCAACAAGCTGGTGTACCCACGGCAGGAGGCCCTCTCCATCGCCATCCTGGACATCTACGGCTTCGAGGTGAGCAGGATTCACCCCACCTCCATCCTGCCTCAATCCCAGCTCCATGGATCCTCCCAGGCTCCATGGATCTTCCTTCTTGCAGGACCTCAACTTCAACAGCTTTGAGCAGCTGTGCATCAACTACGCCAACGAGTACCTGCAGTTCTTCTTCAACAGGATTGTGTTCCAGGAGGAGCAGGTGGGGCTGGTGGGCAGTGCTGGGCTCTGCCCCTGTGCTGGGGGGGCACAGGGCTGACCTGGTGCCCGTCCTGCAGGAGGAATATCTCCGGGAGCAGATCGAGTGGAAGGAGATCCCCTTCAGCGACAACCAGCCCTGCATTGACCTCATCTCCCAAAAACCCTACGGCATCCTGCGGATCCTGGATGACCAGAGCTGCTTCCCCCAGGTGAGGGGCTGCCCCGTGATGAGGTGCAGCCAGCACTGGGAGGTTGCTGTGGCTTGGGAATCACCAGGGCCCAGGGCTCCTCTTCTCCTGGGCTCTCCTGGACAACCCAGGAAACCCCCCCAGGTTCCTCCAGGCTGGATAAGCCCAAAGAGTCATAGAAACATCACGGAATCACAGAATGGTTTGGGTTGGAAAGGACCTTGAAGATCACCTAGTTCCAACCTGCTGCTGAATCCCCCGAGCCGTGTGTCACTGCTGTGTCCCTTGCCAGGCCACTGACCACACGTTCCTCCAGAAGTGTCACTACCACCACGGGACAAACCCGCTCTACACGAAGCCGAAGATGCCGCTGCCTGAGTTCACCATCAAGCACTATGCAGGGAAGGTCACCTACCAGGTGTGTGGCACTGGGATGCCCAGCTGGGGTGTTAAAGCAGTTAAAGAGGAGGTTGATCCTGCACCCAGGAGAGAAATGCACCCCAGGGAATCTGGCTGGGGTCCTGGAGCTCCTTGCCTCACCCTGTCATCCTGCCAGGCTCCTCACCATGAGATTTTGCTATTTGCCAGGTTCACAAATTTTTGGATAAAAACTACGACCAGGTCCGTCAGGATGTGCTGGACTTGTTCATCAGCAGCAGGACCAAGGTTGGGCCCTGCCTGGTGCTGGCTTTGCAGTGACAGGGGGCACCTTTATTCCCCTTCCAAACATCCCTTTCCATGTCCCCAGGCATGTCCCCATGGCCGGTGAAGCCCAAGGGGACCAGAAGCAGAGGATGCCTCTGGCTTCACCCATGGGATCCTCTGGGCTTTGACCCTTCAAGCACTTGGCATAAATAGGCACATAGGCTGCTCCTGTGCTTTGTATTATCCATATCCTCATCCCCATCCCTATCCAGGCAATCCAGCCACAATTAGGGGATGCAGCTTGCTCAGGGCTGGGTAAAAAAGCCATGGCCGGGCTGGGAAGAGGATGTGGGAGAGCTGCACCATCCTGGCCACCTTCCTCCTCTCTAACCCTACCTGTCTCCCCAAGGTGGTGGCCAACCTCTTCTTCGGCCACGCCCAGGTGATGGCCCGGCAGAGGAGCCTCATCAGGAGGAGCAGCACCAGGACCCGGCGGTACAAGGCTCCCACCGTGGCCGCACGCTTCCAGCAGTCGCTCCTGGAGCTGGTGGAGAAGATGGAGAGGTCAGAGTGGGCGGCCAGGCTGTGCACTGGGCTGTTGGGAGCAGGGTGACAGCTGGGCTGGCTTTGTCCCCTGTCCCCTGTGGCTGACGGGGTCTCTCTGTCACAGGTGCAACCCTTTCTTTGTGCGCTGCATCAAACCCAACAACAAGAAGGTGAGAGCTGCCTGTGCACCCAGCGCTGCCTGCCCTGCCAGCACTGCGAGTGTGGTGGGCACGCGGTGGGAGGGGGTTTGCTGATGCTTCTCCCCGTGCCCTCCCCAGGAGCCAGGGCTCTTTGAGGCTGACGTGGTCAGGACCCAGCTGCGGTACTCAGGGATCCTGGAGACCATCCGCATCCGCAAAGAGGGCTTCCCTATCCGCATTCCCTTCCTCGTCTTCATCGACAGGTGCCCGGGGGCTGCAGGTTGGGCACTGCCATCCCAGAGAAGGGAGACCACGGAGCTTGTGGGTCTTTTGGGGGCAGCATTTGCTCTGGGGTTCCCCCACAGTGGGAACTGGGAAACCTTCGTGTTAATACACAGCTCTGGGAGAAGCTGCATCTCCAGGCGCAGTGTTTGTCACCACAGGAAGGGTCTGTGCTGGTGGGGTCCTGTGTGGTGACAGTGTCGTGGGCTCACCCAGGTACCGCTGCCTCGTTGATATGTGGTCCAATGTCATTCCCAACGGAGCCAACTGTGTGGAGATGCTGAGGAGCCTCTGCCCCGTTAACCCCAGCATGTACTACGTTGGAGTCACCAAGGTACTGTCCCAGCAGGGGGCTTGGTTCCGGTGCTGCCCTGGGGGTGGTGACCAAGCTGGGGAGCTCACGGCCCCGCCCCTGCTCCCAGCTCTTCCTGAAGGAGCAGCTGTACCAGGCGCTGGAGAGCAAGAGAGCCCGTGCCCATCACCTGGCCGCGCTCACGCTCCAGCGCTACGCCCGCACCTTCTTCATCAAGCGGCGCTTCCGCTCCCTCCGCCGCAAGATTGTCCTCCTGCAGAGCCGGGCACGGGGTTACCTGGCCAGGTGGGGGTCCCGGGGGGTGGCGGGTGGGCACTGGTGGGTGGCAGAGGGTGACGGGTGCCCTCCCGCAGGCAGCGGTACCGGCGCATGCGGCACACGCTCATCAAGTTCAGGTCGCTGGTGCACATCTACGTGAACCGCCGGAGGTACCTCAAGGTGAGGTGGGCGCTGGTACATCCCAGGGGGTCCCGGGGACCTGCTGCCACCCTGCTGCGTGTCCAGTGGTGGGTCTGGAGAGGGCACAGTGCCACCCCCAGACCGTGAGCCCCGCCACATGCCACCCTACCACCTCCTCTGTGCCCCACTGGGTGTGGGCAGTGCCCCCTCGGGATGAAAAGCCTGGTGATATTGAGAGGGGCGTCAATGGCACCCCAGGGCTCTGTGATGCCTCAGGGTCTCCCTTCCTCCGGTGGGGCTCAGCATGGCTGCTCTGCTTGCAGAGGAAGGAGGATGCTCGCCGGCGGGCCGAGGAGGAGAAGGAGAGGATGAAGCAGGTAAGGCTGTGTGGCACGGGTGGGAGCACACGTGTGATGCGTGCGCAGCCCGTGTTGCTGTGCCCTCATCCCTGCCGCGTGCTCGCCCATCCCTGTGCCCCTGGCCGCGGCACCCGTGGGTGCTGGGGCAGGGACCAGCGCGGCAAGTGGGCACATGCCTGTGCTGCGGCCGCAGGAGCTGACGCGGAGGGAGGTGGTGGATGTCACCCACCTGGAGATCCCGGCCGAGCTGATGGGGCTGCTGGAGGCCGCTGCAGGTGAGCGGGTCCGGCACCGCCATCGCTCCCAGCCCCTTGTTCCCTCCCCGACGGCCGTGCCGTAGCTTCCCGCTGTGCCGCAGCCGCCCGGGAGGTGAACGCCGGCTGCGTGGTGCTGGTGCCGCCGCCGGCGCTGCAGCCCGACCCCCAGCTCACCCTCCCGCTCGACATCAACGACTACTCCATGGCCAAGTACGTGCGGGGCCACTTCCAGGTAAGGTGAGCGCCGCGGCCCCGCAGCGGGGAGCTTTTCCCGACGGGCAGACAGCTTTTGGGGAGTCCCTGGCACCCCGGTCATGGTGGAGCAGTGAGGTTCAGGGTCCCCTTCGCCCGCACTGTCCCAAGGGGCTCTGCCCCGGCTCCCACCCTGGGGACACCGCGGGTAGCAAGAGAGGCTGGATCCGGGGTGGCTGTGGTGCTGTGGGGAGCTGGCTGCCACCTCCCTCCCTCCCCGTGGGTTCCTGTCGTCTCCAGAGGCCGGGGGGACCCTGCTGAGGTTATCGGAGAGAGACCCGCTGAGCCCTCCTGGACGCCCGACGCGGGGCGGATCCGGAACGCTGGGGCGGGAGACCAGGTCGCTTTGCTCCCGGGACCCCGGCCCCACCCACGGTCACTCTGCCCTATTCCTCTTCCTCATCCCTATTTTTGCCCTGTGTTTCCCAGTCCCCGGCATCCTGAATGACAGCACCGGGGCTGGATAAGGCTCTCAGCCTTGCCAAGGTGTTGGCGTAGAACCACAGAACCACAGAACCACAGAACGGTTTGGGTTGGGAGATACTTAAAAGACCGTCCAGCTCCACCCCCTGCCATGGGCAGGGACTCTTCCACTATCCCAGGTTGCTCCAAGCCCTGTCCAACCTGGCTTTGAACGTTTCCAAGAATGGGGCAGCCACAACTTTTCTGGGCAGCCTGTGCCAAGGGCTCACCACTCATCTCTGATGCTGCCAGTGCAGCCTGAGCACCTCTCTGCCCCACACCCAGGAGGCTGCTGGCCCCATCCTGCACCCCAGCCCTTTGGCAGCTCCACAGGCTCCACCCAGCATCAACACCATGCTCAGCACCATGGGGCCAGCCCCTCGTGGCCTGAGGCTGTCCCCAGGTAGCCATGGGTGCGGGTGTCACCGCAGGAACCGGCCTTTGGGATGCTGACGGCCCCGCTGAAAGCCCCCCTCACCCGGCTGGATGAGGAGCTGTGCCACGAGGCTCTCAGCCTCTTCCAGCTGGTAGGCGGGATGGCACAGGATCTGTCACCGCAGTCCCCTGCCTGCTCCCTGCCTGGGGTCAGAGGGAGGACCTGGCTGTCCCTGTGCAGATCCTGCGGTTCATGGGGGACCCGGGGCTGGGCGGCTCACAGGAGACCCTCTTTGGCAACTACATCGTGCAGAAGGGGCTGTCAGTGCCGGGGCTGAGGGACGAGCTCCTGGCACAAGCTGCCAACCAGGTCTGGCGGAACACCAACGTCAACAACGAGGAGCGGGGCTGGCTGCTGCTGGCCACCTGCCTCAGCGCCTTCCCCCCATCCGCCGCCTTCGACAAGTACCTGCTCAAGTGAGCTGGGGATGGGCACTGGCATGGGGAATGGGGATAGCTGGGACCCTCGGGAATACACTGGTACTAGTGCCTGGAAATGCTGCTGGGGCTTTTCAGGGCTCTCCTGGCACCTATGCCCGAGGATGCTGTCCAGGCCGCAACTGGTTTTCCTCCATGATTGCTTGGGCCAGCCTGGCACACATGGCCAGGTCTTGGTGGGGGTGCTCTGAGGTCCCTTCAGAATCCCTCTGACCAAGCTGGCATACGTGCCCATATCCCTCTAGGTTCCCCATGGCCAGCCTGGCACACATATCCAGGGATACTGGCCAAGTCCCTCTAGAGAAGCTCTGAGGTCCCTCCAAGACGCTTTGGGCCAGCCTGGCACACGTGCCCAGGATGTTGCCAAGATCCCTCTGGGGATGCCCTTAATCCCTCTGTGGTCCCCTGTCCCAACCTGGCACACACGATCCTGCCCGTGTCCCTCCTGCAGCATCCTCCCTTCCCCACAGGTTTGTGTCTGACTACGCCTTCGCTGGCTACAAGCCGGTGTGCCAGCGCAAGCTGATGCACGCCATGGCCCGCTCCCAGCTGGGCGCCGCGGCCGCCCGCACCTTCCCCCCCTCGCTGCTGGAGTGGACGGCGAACCGGCAGCAGGCCAGCATGGCCCTCGACCTGCACTGCTTCAACGGTGCGGGCAGCGCGGCGCTGGCGAGGGACGGTCCCAGGGTGACCACCCTCACGGGCAGCGGGGGCTGGTGGCACCCGCTCACCGCCCGTCCCTCCCCAGGCGACCAGTTCTCCTGCCCCATCCACTCCTGGAGCACGGGCGAGGACCTGGCAGGGGATGTCCTGAAGCACAGGTAAGTGCTGGCTTGGCACCCACCCGGTCAGCGCGTCACGGTGTCACCTGGGGCTGTCTTGGGTGTCCCCAGGGTCTGGGAGCTGGGATGCCCAGCTCATGGGCAGGGTGTCCCTGTGGAGCCCGTGCCCATCCCCAGTGTCCGGCTGTTGGCAGGGGGCTGGCGGAGGGTTGGCGTGGCTGGTCCGTGGCCATGAAGGCGGGTGCCCAGTGGGCTGAGCTGGCTGGACACGACTACGTCCTGGACCTTGTCTCCGACCTCGAGCTGCTGCGGGGTTTTCCCAGACAGAAATCCTGCTTCCTCATTGCATGGGATGGGACCGAGAGCCACAGCAGGGACAGCCGGCCGTAGGTACCCGGGCAGGGATGGGGGCCTCGCTGTGGCGCTGCTGGGGGGAACCTAGGCTGGATGGGTGCTGGTAGGGGTGGGTGGGCTCCTGAGGGGGAAATCTGGCACTCAGTGGGTGCTCGATGGGCACATCCTCCCTCTCTGCAGGGTACTGGGACATGGATTTGATTTGGATGAAGTGCCTCCTCCCCCAGCTGTGAAAGCCCCCACACTGCCCTCCAAGGAGGCGTATCACTCCCATGGTAGGGCACGGTTACCCCCAGTTCCTGTCCCCCAGCGTTGTGATGAAGCCCTGCCATGTCTGTGGTTCATCCCTTGTCCCCCCACAGACGGGGAATTCGGGGAGCCACGCAGCCAGAAGGGTCTGGACCGGTACCTGGACAGTCTCTTTGACCCCGTGCTCTCCTACGGCAATGGGGTGAGAGCGGTGTCCCCCTGCACGAGGCATTTTGGGGTGCAGGTGGCTTGGCCACTGTGTGACACGTGTCCCCCAGGAGCTGGAGAAGCCGTCCATCCTCTCGCAGAGGCTGAAGGGAGGAGGTGGCGTGGGAGGGGGGAACAGTGGCACTGATGCCAATCGGAGCGAACCCCCCACGCCTGCAGAGACGCGTCAGCCGAGGGGTGAGTGCCCCGAGCACTCCCACATCCCCACCCAGCTCCCTGCCTCAGTTTCCCTGTCTGATCCCTGGTGTGGGGAACATCTCTGCAGCCAGAGCCCCACAGCTCTGACTGAGCTCTCCTCTTTGCTGTCACAGGCACAGAGCCAGACCCGTCCCCACAGCGCCGGGCAGATGTCAACCAGCCACCCGGAGCCTCGGTCAGTGCTGGGGTACCAGGAGGGGTCGAGCCCCTTCTCTGCTTCAGATCACCTCTCTGGGGCAGCCCCTGGGGTTGGGAGCAGCTGGGGGTGCCAGGTGTTGATGGCATCGTGTCCCTTGCAGGGCAGAGTGGCAGAGGGGACACCAGCCCATGTCCCTCACCCCCGGCCCTACTCACAGAAAGCCGGTAAGGGGTCCCGGTGCAGTGGGGTGGCCACAGGGTCTCGTGGCTCTGAGCCAGAGCCTCTGAGCCTTGTGTTTGGCTCCGCAGCAGCCGTGGGCCGGCGGTGGCCGGGAGAGCCGGTGCAGCATTCCCGGCTCAACTCGGAGCACTTCCCGCGGCCCACGCACGACATCCGCAACATCATCCGGCAGTGCCAGCCAGCCCCGTGCAGCTCCCAGCCCCACGGGTACACACCTGGGCGCCCAGCCAAGCCACGGGCTCCTCCTGCCCGGGGCTGCGTGGGCTGGTCCTGATGCTGGGGTGTAGGGAACGCGGGGGTGCAGGGAACGATGGGGTGCACCGAGTGCTGGGGGTGCCGCTGGTGTCAGGTACCGGCAGTGCTGGGGTACAGGTGATGTGGGCTGCTGTCTCGGCAGCAAGCTCTTCGGGAAGAAGCTGGACCCCCATGAGGAAGCCATGCAGATCCTGAAGGAGCAGCTCTCAGCAGCCCGGGTGCCATCAGCTGTGGTAGGGGTGTGGCCGCCCCCGTGTCCCCGTGACCAGGCCGGGGGTGTCACTGGCACTGACCGCAGCCCCTCGGTGCCTCGCAGGGGCCCAAGGAGGTGGTGGCTGCGGTGAAGCCGGTGCCAAGTGCCAGGTACCAGCTGCGAGCACCCACAGGACGTCCTGCAGCCACACGGCCCCCAGGTATTGCTGGGCAGAGCTGTGCCATTGCAGGGGCCAGGATGGAGTGGGGCACCTCGCCCTCCCAGTGGCACGGGGTGATGCGTGGTGGGATAACTGCTGTGTCCGGCTCAGCCAGAGAGCTGCTCCCTGTGCCTCAGTTTCCCCGGGGGTGGGCAGCTGTTGGTGGCTCCCCCCAGGGACTGCAAGGCTTTCTGTCCCTTCGCAGTCTTTGTCTCACGGGAGCTCCCGTCCGAGGCACAGCAGGTCCAGACCCAGCTGCACCGGAGCTGCAGCGAGGACTTCTACACCTACCACAACGTGCCCTGGAAGATATTCATCCGGAAGGAGGTGCAGATTATGGGGACACTTGGGGACAGGCTGGTGCCAGGGTCCTACTGGGATAAGGGGGTTTACACCAAGCCCTGGTCTCTCTCTCCTGGCAGGTTTTCTACCCCAAAGACAGCATCAACAACCCACTGGTGCTCGACCTCATCTTCCGGCAGGTGAGGCACCGAGCTGGCCCCAGAGCCCCCCAGGGTCCCTGGGAGATGGGGTATTCCCCAGTGGGGTGATGGTTTACTCATGCCACCGTGGCCATCCTGCCTTCCCCTGCTGTGCTGCCGTGGAGGAGCCAAGGCTGTTGCAAGCTGGGGCTGGGGGGCTTTTTGTTCCTCCCCACACAACCTCACTGCTCCTCATCCTCTTTCCCAGATCTTCAACGATGTCCTGTCCGACACCTGCATCCGGATCAGCCAGGAGGAGCGGCTCCAACTGAAATCCCTTTTTGGTAACCCTGTGTCCTGCTGCTCCCTGCCAGGGGGGCTCACACTGAGGGGGCTCACACCCAGCCACTCTTGTGCCCATCCTCATCTCCTGGGTATCTCCAAGCCATGACTGGCTCTCCTTAACCCTGGGGTAGTCCTGCCTCCAAAAGCAACGACCTCCCCCTGTGATTTAGTGCTCTACAACATCACAAGTTGTGTCAGGTCTCAGCCAGATGTTTGGGGGACACACATCTGTCTCTGCAACACAGTCCTGCCAGGCATGGGAAGAGCATGAACATCCCTGCTTTTGCTGGGAACTCTGTCCACATCCTCTCCAGGGAGGGGGTGCTCACAGGAGGTATTTCCCCCTTCCCCACAGCGGAAAACAAGCTGGACTCCTTCAGCCCCGTGGCCACCGAGAGTGTCAAGAGGGAGATCATTGCTGCAGCCCGGGATGGCTGTGAGGTGTATTTCTCCCGCCTCTTCCCTGCCACGGTGAGGGTGCGGCTGGGGGGCAGGTCAGCATCGGGGGCACTGTGTCCCCGTGGCCCTGGCTGAGGTGCTGTCCTGGCCCACAGGGCAGTGTGGGGACGGGTGTGCAGATCCTGGCCGTGTCCCACGCTGGCATCAAGCTGCTGCGGATGGTGAAGGGCACCAATGTCCCCGGGGAGCAGCTGCGGGTGCTGCGGGCATACAGGTAGGGGTGGCCAGGGTGGGGTGGGTGCTGTGGGTGCCACGGATGCCGGGTGTTTCAGCCTCCCCTCGCCCTGCCCCAGCTACCCCGACGTGCTCTTCGTGACCACCCCATCCAGGAACATGCTGGAGTTCAACCTGCGCAGCGAGAAGCTCATCCTCTTCTCCCCCAAAGCCCCCCAGGTCAAGGTCATGGTGGACCACTTCATCACAGAGCTCAGGAAGGTGGGGGGTGCCCTGGGGCCGGGGTGGGCTTGTCCTGGGGGTCAGACCCTGCCCGTGTGCCTGCGTTTGGGGGGCTGGGGTGGGCAGAGGAGGGCACCCTGCGAATGGGACCGTGGCTGGATTTGGGGGGATGGTCCTGAGGCTGTGGGTGCTTGCAGTCCCTCTGCTGGGTGGGGTGTGGGTGTCCGCACGGGCTGTGCCAGACCCCCTGTGCCCAGGACTCCCAGTATGTGGTGGCTGTGAGGAACTACAGCCCAGAGGATGGGGGCCAGCTGAGCTTCCACAAAGGGGACATCATCCACCTGCAGTCACTGGAGCCCCCCGAGAGAGGTGAGGGACCCCCACGCCAAAATGCTTTTAGTGGGGGACACAGGGGCAGCAGACTGATGGCTTGCCCTGCCCTGGAGGTGGCTGTGCACTTGCCTTGCATCCTGTGACACCCCATGTCCCCATGGTGTCCCCCTGGTGTCCCTGCAGACCACTACTACGGCTGCGTGGTCCGCAAGAAGGTGATGTACCTGGAGGAGCTGAAGACAGGCACCCAGGATTTTGGTGGGTGCCACAGTGTCCCTGTGTGTGTCCCTGGTGTGCCCTGAGCTGTGTCCCCTCCTGGGACACTCTGACTGCCTCTGTCACCCCTCAGTAGGACAGTTTGGGGTCTTTTGGCACTGAGGTGATGCAGGGAGATGCTCCTCTGCAGGTCCTGGGTGGCACATGGTGCTGCCCATGTCCCTCAGGTGACAGGCTTTGTGGCCCCTGGTCTGTACCATTCCCTGGAGTGATACCAAACTGCAGCTGCATCCACCCAAAACCCATGGCCAGATCCCTGAAATGGGCTGGGGGTGCAGAGGCAGGAGGGAGCAGGCAGAGCATTTTAGGGGTGACCCCCTGGCTGCCAGCCTGGGGCCATCCCCACCATCTGTCTGGCACAGGGTGGAAGTTTGGGGCCATCCATGGCAGGTCAGGGCTCTTCCCTGCCGAGTACGTCCAGCCCATCGCGGCGCCCGACTTTGTCCATTTGCCTGCGGAGAGGAAAGAGGAGCCCAGGGACAAGCAGGGCAAAGTGGTGGCTTCGGCCGCCGTGGCCGTGGCTGTGGCCTCCACTGCCGCTGCCCAAGAGCTGGACCGCAAAGCAGAGGTGGGTCATGGCCTGGGGATGTCCCCCGGTGCTGGCTGTGCCCCGTGCCCACTGCCCTGCCCTGCAGGTGTCCCCAGCCGGTGCCACCTTTGTGGAGGGTCCCGAGGGAGACGGCGTCGAGCAGCTCAGGGATGTCACAGGGGCCTGTCCCATGCTGGCCTTTGCCCAGCGGCATTTCCGTGCAGCACGACGTGGGACCACGTGAGTGTCCAGCAATGGGACAGGCACGTGCCATGGTGGGGACACCTGTGCCCACCTGCTCCCTTGTCCCTCTGCCAGGGAATCCCGTGGGATGAAGGCGCCGAGTGTGCTGGAGATGCTGACGTTCACCAAGGTGTGGGAAGTGGAGTCCTGGGGTGCCCCTGTCCTGTTGTCACCTGTAGGTCCCCTTGGGGTCCCCTTGGGGTCCCAGAGCTGACCCTCTCTCCCTGTTCCAGATCCCCATCCAGGAGTCACTCATTGAATTTGTGGATGGTGGCCTCAACAAACTGGCTGCTGAGGCTTTCCAAGGTAGGCAGGGGCACAAGTGTCCTGTCCCCCTGTCCCTCAGCCATGCCCAGCCCTGTCCTTGGAGAAGGGTGGGGCTGGACTAGGATGGGCAGATGGGGTGCCCTAGGGGAGTTCAGTTCTTCTGGTCCCACTGCTCCATGTACCCAGGGTGTGCCCACCCAGGAGAGCATGTCCCTGGGGAAGGGACATGCTGAGCTATATCACCATGTGCCTTTGCTGTCCCCAGCCGTGATGAAGTTCATGGGTGACCACCCCCTGCGGGGGCAGACGGAGCTGGACGCCGTCTGCACCACCCTCAAGGTAAATCCACCACTGGGGCAGTGAGTCTTGGGGGTGGCCTGGGCAGGGGGTGGCAGAGGGGTGGCAGCTGTGCCTGTCCCCCAGCTGTGTGCAGAGCACGAGGTCCTGCGGGATGAGCTGTACTGCCAGATCATCAAGCAGATCACCAACAACACCAGCTCCAAGACGTGAGTCCCTACACCCACCTGGGACAGCAGAGGCTGGCACTGGGGACACTTGTGTCCCTGGCTGGGCTGAGCTGCCCCAGCCTGGGGGGAGACCCGGGGACTTCATCCTTGCAGAGGGCTGTGCTGCTCCCCAGGGTGATGGGTGCCACCACAGGCGCCCCCGCCCTGCTCAGGGGATCAGCCCTGGCTCTTCCCACAGGGACAGCTGCCAGAGGGGCTGGAGGCTGCTCTACATCCTCGCTGCCTACTACAAGTGCTCCGAGGTGCTCCGGCCCTTCCTCCTGGCCTTCCTGCAGGATGCCAGCAGGCACCCGGAGCTGCCCTTCCAGGGTAGGGGCTGTGCACACCCCAGGGTGCTGGGTGTGCCGTGACAAAGGTGTCCCCAGGTGTCACAGAGCTCAGGAAGGGCTCTAACAGAGCCAGCGTGGCAGCTCAGCCCCATCCTTCATCCCACTCCCTGTTCCTGCCAGGCATCGCCAAAGCCTGTGAGCAGAACCTGAGGAAAACCCTGCAGTTTGGTGGCCGCAGCCTCTTCCCCAGCAGCATGGAGCTCAAGGCCATGGTGGTGAGGGTGGGGGCTTTTGGGTGCCCGTGGGGTGGGGCAGGGCTGGTGTCAGCTTGAGATCCCCCCCAGAAGTTCTGGGTACCCACATGGGCTCAGGTTCCCCCCTGTGGGCTCGGGATCTCCCTCAGACACCACCCTGGAACTGAGCTGATCCTTTTTGAGGCTCTTTCAAGAGAGCACAGCCCTTCTTAGCGTCTGCTCTTCACCACTTTGGGTGTGCCCTGAGCTTTCAGGGGTTCCCAGTGGGGATGGAGCTTTGTGGACATGGAGTGGGGGCACGATGGGCTGGATGGGCAGGACGGATAAGAGACAGGATGATCCCAATGGGATGTTCCATTAGGGACAGCTACGGGATTTGGGGTGTCCCGTGGGGTCTCAGTGTGTGAAGGGCCCCCCTGCACCCCAACGTGTCCTTCCGTGCAGGCCGGACGCAGCGCCAAGCGCCAGCTCTTCCTCCTGCCCGGCGGCATCGAGAGGCACCTCAAGATCAAGACGTGCTCGGTGAGCCAGAGGGGACAGCAAGCACCCCAAGGTTATGGTGACACCTCAGTTGTGGGCACCCAGAGGGTGTGGATGTGGGGGGGCTGCACCCTTTGGCTGTGGACTTCATCCTCTGGGAAGAGCTGATCATCACTGGGATGAGCCTCAGTGCAGGACAAGTTGGTGGCCCAGAGCACAACAGGGGGACGTGGCAGTGTCCCAGCCACCTGTCCCTGTGCCCAGGTGGCTCTGGATGTGATTGAGGAGCTGTGCTGCGAGATGGGGCTGCAGAACCCAGAGGCTTTGGAGGAATACATCCTCTTTGTGGTGACCGACAGAGGTGAGGGGCTGGCAGGGACGGGTGGGACAGACAGGACAAGACGGGATGGGACAGCCATGCAGGTGGTGTGGTGGCCACGCTCAGACTCCTGGGTGGCACAGGGCAGAGCGTGCGGCCACTGACCCGCCGGGAATACATCCTGGATGTGGCTGCTGAGACGGAGCTCCGGGACACCAGCTACACCTTCTGGTGCCGCCGCGTGGTCTGGAGCCAGCCCCTCAAGTTCGACAACGAGCTCTACGTCACCGTCCACTACAACCAGGTCGGGCCACCCCATCAGCCTCCCCCGGGGCCACCTCCCTGCCTCCCTCAGAGCGTGCCCTGTCCCCAAGCCGTGTCCCTGTGCTCTGTCCCCTCCCTCAGGTGCTCCCTGACTACCTCAAGGGGCTGTTCACCGTCCTGCCGCCGGCGAGGCCGGGAGAGCAGCACTTCCCGCACGTGGCCAAGCTGGCCGCCCTCCAGCACCGAGCCAAGGACCGCCACCACCTCCCCACCGCGTACGGCAGGGCACGGGGCACCTGCAGGGGGGGGAAACACGTGTCCCATGGGATTTGGGACCCACTGGCCAGCACTGGCCCTGACCTCGGGCTCCCCACAGGCGGGAGATGCAGGACTACGTCCCTCCGCAGCTCTTCCGCCTGCTGAAGCCCCAGTCCTGGCTGCAGATGGTGACCCAGCACGTGCAGCAAGCCCAGGCACTCAGCGCCCACCAGGCCAGGGCACAGTTCCTGGGTGAGGGGACAGCGGTGGGTACAGGGAGGTGACATTCACAGGGAGAGGATGCAGTGCTAATGAGGACGTAGTGCTAATGAGGATGTAATGCTGCTGGAGATGCAGTCCTGCTGGGGATGCAAGGCTGCTGGGGATGGGATGCTGCCTGGAGAGTGATGATGATGGGGATGGGATGCTGCTGGGAGAGGCAGCCCTTGTCCCTGTGCAGAGCCTGGGGTGCTGCACGTGGAGGACAGGATGCATTGGCAGGACAGGCTGCTTCCAGGCCCCACGCTCGGACGCCCATTTCCCTTGGCTGCTCCTGGGTGCAGGCCACCCTGGGGACCAGGCGGGTGGGGATGGCAGTGGGCACTGAAGCCCCGTCCTGTGCCCTGCAGGGCTGCTGAGCGCCTACCCCATGTTCGGCTCGTCCTTCTTCTACATCCAGAGCTGCAGCAACAACGCCATCGTTTCGCCCTGTATCCTGGCCGTCAACCAGAATGGCCTCAACTTCCTCAGCAAGGAGACCCACGTAGGTGTGGGGCCGTGTGGGACGCATGGAATTATGGAACGGTTTGGGTTGGAACAAACCTCATCCTGTTCCACCCCCTTGCCATGGGCGGGGACACCTTCCACTGAAGCAGTTTGCTCCAAACCCCATCCAACATGGGGTCCCTGGTCCCCTTGGAGGGGTTCCCAGGGCACACTGGCCACCCCGCTGTCCGCTCCCAGGAACCCATCGCCAAGTTCTCGCTGAATGAGATCCAGTCCACACGGACGCAGCGGCCGACGGCCGGATCCAGCTCTCCCTACGTGGAGATCACGCTGGGAGACTTCCTGGCGCAGGGCATCACCCAGCTGCAGCTGGAGCAGGTCGGGGACACTTGGGGACGTCGAGGGGGGCTCTGCTGGGGCTCTCACGGTGGTGGCACAGCCCCTGACCACCGGTGTGTCCCCCTGCAGGGCCTGGAGCTGTGCCGCGTGGTGGCTGCGCACATGGAGAGGCTGCTCGGCGCCCGGGAGAAGAGGCTGACGCTGCCGCCGAGCGAGATCACCCTGCTCTGAGCCCGCCATGGCCTCGGATCGCCAGCACCCCGGACCCCGGCATGGGGGACAGAGGGTGCCGTGACCCTGGGGTGTCCCCAGCCTGGCCAGTGGCCGTTCTCCCCCTGTCACCAACCCACTGTTGTTCTGGGGTTTTATACACACCCGGGAGCCCAGCATGACTCCGTGGTTTTGTGTCCGTGGTTTTGTGCTGCACTCGCTGCTGCGGGGGGGATGCTGCCCCCCGTGTCTGTTTCCCCATCCATCCCCATGTGTTTCCCATCCCAGTGCCTCAGTTTCCCCTCTCTCCCGCCCGTGCCTCAGTTTCCCCGTGCCCCCCTCTTCAGTCGCTCCCGCCCGCCTGTCACACTCGCCGCGTCCGCCAGTGGGCGCTGGCGCCGCGCACCAGCCGCCACCTCCGCGCCCC
>WEKY01033600.1:478720-497492 GCA_013390045.1 Picathartes gymnocephalus
GGGCGGGGCGCGGGGCGGCCCCGCGGCGATCCGGGATGTCGGGCCGGCTCCTGGTGACGTAGCGGGAAGGGCCGCGCCAGACCCCCGCCCGCCGCTGTCCCCCGGCACAGCACCGGACCCCCCGCACCTCCTCCGGTTGCCCCCCGCCATGCGCAGAGCCGCGGTGGTGGGAATGGGCAGAGCGTCCGGGGCCGCCACTTGGAATGTGCCAGGCCCTGTCTCCGCGTGAGCACCGGCACCGGCAGCGTTGTCCGCGCCCGCCCCGGGCCGAGCCGTGAGTGTGGTGTCCGCCGGGCCACCCCTGCCCCGGGAGGGAGGGAGAGGGCGGGAGCTCTGCCCGCCGGGAGGGGGGTCCCATCTCCCGTGGAGGGGGGGCGGGAGAGGGTCCGGCGCCGTACCGGGATCCCGTCCTCACCTCCCCGTCCTGCGGGGCTCTCTCTCCCGGCAGGGCGGCGGGTGCCATGAGCAGCAGCTGCGCGTCCCCCGCCGCCGCCCGCCGCCGCCTGCAGCGCCGGGATCGATAGAGGCGGGGGCTGCGAACGCGCCATGGCCGGCAGCGGCTACACGGACCTGCGGGAGAAGCTCAAGTCCATGATGCCCTACCGGGACGGCCACAAAGGCGGCGGCGGCGGCGGCCTCCCGCGGGAGCCCCCCGATCCTCCGTACGACCGCAAGCGGCGGCACCAGGAGGACTCCGGCTCCGAGCCCAGCGACTACGAGGAGCAGAAGGAGGAGGAGGAAGCTCGGAAAGTCAAGAGCGGCATCCGCCAGCTTCGCCTCTTCAGCGCCGAGGAGTGCGCCAAGATCGAGGCGCGCATCGAGGACGTGGTGTCCCGGGCGGAGAAGGGGCTCTACAAGGAGCACACGGTGGATCGGGCGCCGCTGCGGAACAAGTATTTTTTCGGGGAAGGCTACACCTACGGCTCTCAGCTGCAGCGGCGAGGGCCCGGCCAGGAGCGCCTGTACCCGCGGGGGGAGGTGGACGCCATCCCCGAGTGGGTGCACGACCTGGTGATCAGGAAGCTGGTGGAGCACCGGGTGATCCCCGAGGGCTTTGTGAACAGTGCCGTCATCAACGACTACCAGCCGGGGGGCTGCATTGTCTCCCACGTGGACCCCATCCATATCTTTGAGAGGCCCATCGTCTCCGTCTCCTTCTTCAGCGACTCGGCTCTCTGCTTCGGGTGTAAATTCCAGTTCAAACCCATCAGGGTGTCGGAGCCCGTTCTGTTCCTGCCCGTGAAGAGGGGGAGCGTCACGGTGCTCAGGTAACTCGCCCCCGTTGCCGCGGCTCCGCTAAGGAGCCGGGGCCCGGTTGTGTAACGCGGATCACGAGGCGCACGGATGCGCGCCCCGACGGCGCCTCGGGCTGCATCTCCCTCGCCTGTAGGCACACGGGGTTCGCAGTGGTGGAAGGGGTGAAGCAGGGATTTCGGGAGGGTCTTGCCTTCGTGGTGGGTGAGGATTTGGATGGGTGCCCTCTGCATGGGGTTTCAGGTGAGTGCTGGTGGGAGGTGAGCTAACCATTGAGTTCCTGTAAATGGTTAAAATAACACGTTGAGACACAAAATGGATCCTTTGCCCAAGAGTGATCAGAACGGAGCAGCTGGTAGGGACGGGGCTCCTGGGTCTATTCTTAGCTCGGCCGGTGCCTCTCTGACCTGACCTTAATCGTGGAGAGGAGGTGTGAGTGGCCTCGTCCTCCCAGTCTGTAAACTGGGAATGCTGAGCCCTCCCCTGCCCACTGACGATAGGGAGACCAGAGTGCAGAGCCCCGTGTGATTGTCACTTGGAAGTGCAGCGGGTCACAGGCACAGGAAAGGACTTTATGTGTGTTGAGGAAGAGCCGTGGAGGTGGAGTGACCTGCCCAAGGTCACGCAGTTGGTCGGCAGTAGAGCTGGGATTGGCACTGGGAAATGCCTGCTTCCTAATCCTGCTGCCTCCCGGTGCGGACTGGGAGTGGGAGCAGACAGGTGAGGGGACAGGCAGGTAAGGGGACAGGAATGGCTGGAGCATAGGATCCCGCTGGTGTCCAGCTCCTGGGGAGGGCAGCTCGAAGCCTGGCACCAGGGCTGCCAGTCCCTTGTGTCCGTGAAGGTCAGAGTGCTCCCTGCCAGGAGCAGGGATCACCGGGACTCTGCCAGCACCGCTACCAGCTGTATCCTCCTTCGGGGGGTTATTTTTTTGGACTGCTGAAGGTCCAGGCCGGTTTTCCGGGCTCCCAGGCTGTAACACAATCCCTTGCTTTGGCTTGTAAATTGATCGCCGCAGGGTTCGGGAAGGAATTTTTCCCCCCACAAACACACGGCCTCCTTGACTGGTGCATCAATAATAAATGCTGAGATCTCGCGTAGCTTTTATCTCGGAAAAGCTGCACAAACATTAACTAATCCTCGCCGTACCCCGGCGTTAGGTAACTTGTGTGGATTAGCCAGGGATGAGGGAGGCTGCAGAGGAAGTTGGGAACAGCGCTGAGGACATTTTCTCATTCTCTGGTGGTTTGTCAGGGCTCAGGGGGCAGAGGTCAGGGTGATTTTGTGAAATGGGACCCAAGGGGGCCCATCCTGCCCTGTATCTTTTTACTGCAGAACAAGCTCCATCCCCAGGGATGGAGACTGCTGTGTGTGAGGCAGCTGCTCTGCTCCCTGACTTCTCTCAGATACCAGGAGGGAAACTTTCTACCCCAGTTTTCCTGCTGGTGATGCGAACCCCTCTGCTGTCTTTCCCCATCAGGCTTGGATAAATAGTTCTCCTTCCTTTTACAACCTTTTTTTTTTTTAAGGACAGTGAGAGTTTTATCCTGCTTGGAAGCATTCTGGCAGAGCTGCTAATGCAGGGTCAGCCTCAAGTCTTGCAGTCAAAGCCTCTTGAAAAACTCTGGAGGAGGATCTGCAGTGGAGGGTGGTGGGAGGAAGGAGAGATGCTTTCTCTGCTCCAGGACCAGAGAATGATGTTTTCTTATTTCAGACCCTTGCTCTTCTTTCAAAACTGCTGGAAAGAGGCTGTTGCCTCAGGGCTCATGGAATTGGAGTGGGGTGTCTCCCAGGGCTGTTTAGGTTGTTGGCCAGTGTCACTCAGGTGCTGTAATCAGTTTATTAATGTGGCTGAAGCAATCCTACAAACCTAATGAAGATATCTCAGATATCTTTTCCCTCCAAATCCAAGGGCTGCTTTCTGACCCACCCAACTGCAGCTTGATCACAGTCAGATGTTCTGCCTCCCAGCAAATAGTAGACTTTTAAACAGGGATTATTTCGAATTTGGTACAGCAGTTAGCAGGTACTTCGCACTCACTTAGGAGAGATGCTGCCAAAGTGCCTGTTCTGTGTTGATAGGATCCTGGCTGGAATCAATTCCTTCCCTCACAGCAGATCTCCTGCTCTCCCATCTAAGCCCAGCAGTCAGGAGGAGCAGGAGAGGTGCAGACCGTGCTCTGGGGCGTGTCACCAAATCCAGCCCTTGGTCATGATTAAGACAACTCCCCAAACTTGGCGTTTTCTCCTCTGGGTAAACAGCTGCTGGAGGCAGTTTCCCTGGAGATGGGGAACGGGCACAGATAGAGGTGGCATGCCTGTAATGTCTGAGATTCAAATCCTGCTGGGTCAGTGGCTGCTCCTGGCATGCAGCCTTTGCAGGGAATCCCTGCGTGTTCAGGGGCTGTGTGGAAGTCCTGAGGATCTAAAGGAAGCTGTTGGATCGCTCTCTTTGACCCCCCCAGCACTCTCAGGCTGTCCCCAGATTGGCCCTGTCCAGTTCCTGCTCCTAACTTCATAGCTGCCTAGCCAGTAGGGATTTTGCAGAGGGGCCTTCCCCCTTCTCCTCCCTTGACTTTGTTTACCTGTCCTGAGGCAGGATGTGGTGTTTGCCAACACTGAACCTGCCTCAGATTCCTTGGAAAGTGTTCAGGCCTCAAATGACAGGTGAGGTGGAACGAGATTCACCTGGCTGGTCTGTGCCCCTCTGCCAGGAGCCAAGTCTGAGCCACCCCATGACCTGCTAATGAGCCCTTCCTTCTTCCAGCAAGGTTCTTTCTCCTCTCCTTCCACGTCTGCAGGGAAGATTTACTCTACAAAGGTTTTGAGATCTAGAAGGTGACCTCCTCCAGTCCCCTCTTCTCCCACAGCCCTGAGAAGCAGGTGCTCCTGCAGGTTTGTCCCAGTGGCAGCCAGGGCAGGAGGAAGCATCACCTGAGTGTGTGCTGCTGGATCCCAGTCCTGTGACCCATCAGCTCCCTGGGGAGGGGCTCCTGACCTCACCACGTTTGTGGGTTTTTCTTACTTTAACAATAATTTGCTGAGCATCAGTCGATAAGAAGCAGTTGGGAGGAGATGGAGGAATTTGCCTTTTCATCTGGGGAGAGTGTGCTTTGCCAATGCTTGGGCTGGGAAAAAAGGAGGAAGCAGGGGATGTGTGGAGCCAGCTGGGATGGGGGATTCCAGGTGGATCCCTGCCCTGCAGCTGCTGTCATAGGAAGCATTCTCAGCACTGAAACTGCCAGGTATGTTTGTTTCAGCGTTGGAAATAGCTCAGCTGCACTTGGAGGAATGAAAAGCACAGGTAACAATTCCCAAGTTCTGGGAGTTTGTGCCATATGGGCTTCCCTCCCACAGCTGGAGAGTGCTCCAGGTCGTCTCCTGGCTGTTTGTGATGGCAGGGGAACACTGTGATGTGTGTCCCTCCTGTTGTCTCGAGGCCTGCCTGATGGAAGCGTAATCAGAGCAGGTTGGAGACGCTGGAGGATGAGCCTCCTTCCTTCCCAGCTGGAGGAATCTCTCTGCAGCTGTCTGCTCCAAAATAGCCTGATCCCTCAGAACAGGCTGTTGGTGCAGAGGAAGTTCCACGTGTGCCAGTGGTGATGAGGCAGAGATTTGTTCAAGCTTTTCTTGTTAGAGTCTGTAGAACTTCAAGGCTTCCTTTCTGGTGATGTTTGCACAAAAATACCCACTTTTATCTCTGTGTGAATCAACTCTGGCTCAGCAGAAGCTCTTCTGGATGGAAAAAGAGACTCAGGGAAGAGTTGGGGGTGTAAGGTTGGACAGGTTAGTTTGGAGTTGGGGTCTGGTTTTGGGGTAGTGTGTGGAAAACATCAGCACTTCCCCATGTTCTTCTGGAAAATGCTCTGGGATGGAGGTGTCACACTCAGGTGTTCTCAGGTGGGCAGGAATTTATGATGTTTCTTTCCAAGTTACTTTTGGTTGTTCTCTGGGCAAGAAATCTGGGTACACCCTTGATACCATTATGGATGTTTTTTCTTCAGGGTCTGCCCTTTCACCCATCCTCAGGGCATGCAAGGCCAGGCAGTGGGTGAGAAGTTCATGCTGGCACAAGTATGACACAACCAAATAATCCTTTTCTTCCATTTCTCTGCCTGTGCAGAGGCACACCATCACTGTATATGAAATAATGCAAACAGAGTTCTCCCACACCAGTTTGACACTGGGGCAGACTGGTGTGTCTCCCTTAGGGCCTCAGACTGGAGTGGTGGGGCTGTTGTTGGATGCTGCCCGTGTGCATCTGGGACCACAAACTTCCTGGTGCCACTCTGAAAGTGATCTGGAAAGGGGGATCCTGCCTGGGGAAGGAGTGAAAAGGAGTGTCCAGGCTGATACCTGGCGATGGAGAGTGCAGGGCTGGAAGCAGGGCTGGAAGCAGACCTTTCCCTGGTGTTCAGGGTGCTGCTAAGGATGCTGAGTTGAATGTTAACGTGGGTGATATTAATGAATTCACTGGAGCTTGACGCAGAGACTCCTGGAACATAATAGAGCATCATCATAAACCCCTTGGCATAATGCTGTCATGTTCTGCAATGCCTGGAGGACTCTGGGGATGGACACCACCCCTGCTTTAACTGGTCAGGCCTTAGACTTTTAGCTCTCCTGCCAGAGCAGTAAATCTGTGTGTGAGGAGGTGCTTGTTTCTGGGTGAGTGGGTGGGTTATCTAACCAGATCAAGGAAACCCGGTCCTGTCCCTGGAGAAGGGTTGTGTGTGAGCTCTGTTCTCTGCTCAGAGTGTCCTGAATAACCTGCCAGCCCCTGACCCCGGCATGCCAACAGCAGCACGGAAAAGCCTCGTGGGGACACTGGACCTGGTGATTTCTGCTTCAGGCTGAGTGTGCAGGCTTGAGCAGCCTTTGCCCAAGTGCCTTCCCAGGTGTTCCTGCCCTTCTTGGGTGCTTCAGGCACTCTGAAGGTGTTTAGCTTCTCTTTTGCCCATTCTGGAGTGCAGAAGGCTCTCAGTGAGCTGACACTCTCCAAACGGCAGGCAGAGGGCAGGCCCCACCGCTGGGAGCTGCTGGCTCACACCCTTGCAGTGCGGGGACGTGCTCCCAGCAGGGTTTGTGAGTTGTATCAGGTGTGCTGGCCGCTCTCCACGGACCCACCGTGATTTCACCTGCTCTGCTGGGCCCAGGAGTCCAGCTGAAAACAGAAGCAGCCATGAGGAAATGCTCCAGTGTGTTGTGGGAGGCTGGGGTTGTCCTTGGCCGTGGCTTTTCTCCAGCCTGCTGAAAATGCGGAGTATTCTGGAGTCATCTCACATGGTGAAACACTCATGCTGACAGCAGCTACTGCTTGAGCCTGGGCTTTTCCTCAGCCCAGGGAGCTGTTTCACCCTGCTACAGGGGGGTTTCAGGGGAGTGCAGCTTGGTTTGCAGGTCTGAATTTGGAGGTTACCCCATGTGTACTGGGTTAGGGTTGGTGCTGTTTGTTTGGTGGCTGAGGATGTGCCATGTGATGGGGAGGGTGCTGAGGTGTCTGTGCCCAGGGGAGGGGGATGAGAGGCTCAGCTCTTATCACCACTGCGCCCCTCCATGACAAAAAACCCTCTGTGATCTGTTACATGTTTGGGTCTGGGTGTGCTGCACATCTGAGCTGTGAGAAATGGCTTTTCTCAGAGGCATGTTTGAGATGATGCTTTGCAAGAATGTGCTCGTTTTTTTTCCCCTGTTGCTTTCTAATTTCTTTGTAAATTAATCGTCCGAATCTACATTGCTACATGGTTTATTTCACAGTGCTGGAGCAGGTGGCAGTTTCCTCTGGAGTATGCTAAAAAACTGAATCATGGAACCCCCCAAAACCCCCTGACTATCCTCATTCTTTCCTGATGTTTGTTCCTTCCTCTAAGTCTAGCTGCTGTGTGCCTGGGGGGTGGTGTTTGGAGGAGGAATCCCTGTTGGAAGTTAGGAAATACAGGCCAAACTGAGTTGTTGAGGCTGGAAACCACTTTCTGCTCCTGCCTGGCACCTCCCTGACGGTGGCTTTTTGTTTTTTTTGTTTCTGTTGTCAGTGGGTATGCGGCCGACGAAATCACACACTGCATTCGACCACAGGACATCAAGGAGAGGAGAGCTGTCATCATCCTCCGAAAGTAAGTGTTGAAGCCCTCCAGACAGCAAGATAAACGTGGATGTGGTGTCATGATGCTTAAACACTTGAGAACTGCCTTGCTTGTTAATTTGCTGGTTTGATCTCACACCTTGATTAGGTGTCACTCTGATGCTCGCTCGTGTCTTGCCGGACCCGGCAGTGGAAGTGGCTGGAACCTGTTCCTGCAGGGTTAATCACTTCTTGGCTCTGTGCAGCAGCACTTCATTCTAATGCCCGGGGTTACAAGCCCTGCTGGTGCCCAAACACCTGGCTTTCCTTGGTTGCCCAGCTGCAAACAACTACGATATCAAACTCTCTTGTTTTGGGCTGTGTGATACCCACATGTGTGAGTTACCTGGATGGTCTTTTGAAGCTGATGCTTGTGATGAAGAATGTCTTATGAAGCAGATAAAAGTTTTCTTGGTGTCATGGCTTTTGTTTCCTGGGGAGAGAGGAAGACACTGGCTTTGGAGGGAAACACATAGAGAGTTCAGTGCTCATTAGAGAGTTTGTCCTTTGAGTCTGTGTTGGGAAGCCAAGCTCCATAAGCTGTTTTAGAAATAGGCTTCCTGTTCTAGAAGAACACTCTTGATGGCATTTCATCAATCAGTGCTTGTTCCTAAAGCTCTTAAGAAGATAGGGACAAAGTAAACTAACCCCACCCCAAAGTCCATCAGTAAAACCTTCCTAGAAATGTCCTCTCTCATCAGTTCCTTCTACTAGGAGACTGAAGTATGTGACTGCCACACGTTGACCCCTGCTGACTGTGCCTTGGAAGGTGTTAGCAGTAATTCTGCTGTCAAGAAGTGTCTTTGTAAATGAAAATACACATTTCGAGTTCTGTAAGCCCAGGCAAAAACGTGGGCATTGGTGGCAGGGCTGTGGTTGTGGCCCAGGCTGGCATAAGGCTCACAGGCAAGCGGTCTGGATTCAGACTGGATGAGCTTTTGGATGGCTTAGTTGGTTTCAAAACAAGTCTGGCAACGTTATGAGGATATGGCACAAAGCCAGTGGAGTGGAGTTGGACATCTGGTTAGAGAAACCCATGGAATGAAGGCAGGAAAAACAGCAGCCCTGAGGCATTACCCAGTCAAAATCAGCCCAGACCCAGGGAGGCAGGATGAGATGTGGCAGGAGATAGAGTGGGATGAAAGGCAAGCTGTAGCCAAGCCACTCCACAGCTGGGTATGGCCACGTGAGGTTTGGGGCGAGAGGTTGTGATAAGAACTTACAGCTGTTGTGTTCATGGTGTTGGAGCAGCCAGGGAAAAGCAGCACAAGTGCTGCCAAGGAGGCATCTCCAAGTCTTGTAGCTGCTTTGGTTGGACTTTGGGGAAGAGAAGCTGCCTGTCCTAGGTTGTGGAGCAGTTCCCCGGGAAAGGCAGACTCAGATAAATAAGCTAAAGCTGCCCAAACTGGTGCAGATATCAAACATAGCTGTTTAAACTGGCTGTGCCTCTTGCTTTCTCTAGCCTTGGGATGCTGAGGGTGTTGGATTGTTTCAGTCAAGCCTGGCTGCCCTCAAAGTGCATCTGGGCAAGAAGGGACCTAAAACTTCACCTCTTTCCAAGCCCCTCCGTGGGCAAGGACACCTTCCACTAGACCAGGCTGCTCAGAGCTCCATCCAGCCTGGGCTTCTCTGGGCAACCTGTACGAGTGCCTCACTACTCTCTGAGTAAAGTATTTCTTTCTAATATCTAATCTAAATCCTTCTTCTTTAGTTTAAAACTGTTTCCTCTTGTCCTATGACCATCTCCCCATGTAACAAGTCACTCTCTGTGTTTTTTATAAGCCCCCTTTAAGTCATGGGAGGAGCAGTGAGGTCTCCCTGGTTGTAGCCAGCTGACCTGGTGCATTCCTGCTGAAGGGACAGAGCCTGTAGCTCTGCTGGCTTTGTTTGCTCAGCCACCCCTCTGCAGCAGTGCGTCCTTCTGCCTCCCCCTGATTTTTGGGGCTTGATTTCCTTCGTGTCAGAGCTGAAGTGTCTCTGCCCATGAGCCAGGCCAGATGAAACCACATCAGGATTTTTCTCTTGAGCAAAGCATAACCCCCCCCCCGGTAATTATTTCTGTGTAGCCTCCACAGCCGTGGCAAATCCGTGGCAATGTTTGCCAAAGGCTGCTCTGCGATTGCTGCCAATAGAGCTGATTAATTGCTGCTTATCCCCGGCGAGGGCGGCCACCTCCCCGCGTCCCGTGCGTGTCCCCTGTGTGTCCCTGCACGCAGCGGGGCCGCCGTGCCCTTTGCCTGTGCAGTGTCCCCACGCCGTGGATCGCTGCACAAACGCCCGGTCCCCATCCCCAGGACCATGAGACTTTGCCTGGAACGGGCTCTTACGCAACCAGGAAAGCGGCTACTTCCGCTGGCGGCCTGCGAGCACGGGAGCAGCCAGCGGCCTCGTAAAACTCCTCTTCCTCTTTTTCGTGGGGAGGATCAGCCCTGAGATTTCCTGAGAAGATCAGTTGGATCATCCCTGTTGGAGCTGGGATATTGGGCTCTGAATTCTGCCAGAGCCTGCTGCGTTCCCAGACATTTGAGTCTGGTTCTGCTGCGAGCGTATTTTTTGCAGGAGAACAAAGCTGTGGGAGCTGGAGGAGCAGTGGGGTTTTGCAGGATTCTCCAGAGCAATGTGGTTACCAAGCAGGTCATAAACACTTGAGTACTCAGTGTTTCCTGTGTATTGGAGCACAGGGCTGCTGGGAGCCAGCAGGGTTTGGAAGTGCTTCGAGCCAGAGGAGGGAAGGAGTGGTGCTCTCAATTTATGAGATGCTGGGAGAGGTAACGTGGGAGGTGGGTGTAGGAATGAGACCTACTGAACTGGGTCTTGGAAATAATTTTAGAGGCTTTTGCTGCCGTTCTGCTTTCACTCTCATAAATAGAATTTCTCTATTTAAGTTGGGTAGGTACATTGTTCTCCATTTTAGTGTCACCTCTCCTTGTACCTGGCCAGAGGAAGCATGGCTGGTGTTCCCTTGCCCTTGCAGAGTATTTAGGGGTTCGTTTGAATTGCAACCCTGCAGTTGCTGTTGTATTTGAGAGGTGTTTAAACCACCTCACTTGTCAGGGGCAGGATCTGCAATGCCTTTGGTGTTCAGGCTGGAATGGGTCCAGCTCTGGAGCTGAGAACAGCTCAGGATGGCAGCATGGACTAGCACAAGCTCCATCCTGGCAGCTGCCTGCGGAAGTGTTCCTTGTTTCTGTCATACTGGGCAAACTCAGGCTGCTGTGCCCAGCTTAGCCTGTGCCAGTCTGGCATCACCCTGAGTAGCTGAAGAGGCTTTCCCTGATGGCAGAGAGAAGCTTGGCAACTGGATGTGCTTCCTAATGGAAGTTTAGATTGGGATTCTCCTGTGGAAACCTCCTTCAGGAGCTGAAGTTCAGCACTGGAGAGGAAGTAGTGGTTATCCCCCTTCATTTTTGCTGCCTCCTCCACCTGTGCATGGCTCCAGTCCTGTGACAGTTCTCCTTTGGGATGGGCTGTGCTTGCTCTCCAGCACAGCCTGAGTGTTTGCAGAGCTGCTGGACAGGATGTGGTGCAGCTTCTGTTTGCTGCACCTTCTCCTGACTCGTACTTCAACTCTTTGCACCTCTTAGTCAAGCTGAGGAACACCTGACCCCGGGAGATCCGTGGGCAGCAGGGAGTTTCCAGGTGGAAGCAGTTATTACTCTTGCAGGTGATGATGCTTTTGCAGGGCATCTCCCACCCAGGTGGCTTAACTGGAGCTGTGAGTTATTGCCAAGTCGCTGTGATTTCATAGGATTTCACAGCTGCTCCAGCACCTCTGCTCTGTATCCTGGAGCTGGGATTGCAGCGAGGTGAGCACCTTTTGCATTCACCTCATGACTGTGTGTCCCTAAGCCAGGGCAGGATAAAGGGGAATGGCTTCAAACTGACAGAGAGTTATGTTTAAATTAGATAAAAGGAAAAACTCCTTTCCTGTGAGGGTGCTGAGGCCCTGGCACACGGTGCTCAGAGAAGCTGTGGCTGCTCCATCCCTGAAAGTGTCCAAGGCCAAGGTGGACAGAGCTTGGAGCAGTTTGGTCTAGTGGGAGGTGTTCCTGCCTGTGACAGGGGGTTAAAATGAGATGATCTTCAAGGTCCCTTCCAATTCAAACCATTCTGTGATTCTGTGAAGTTTTTGGTACCACAGAGCTGCAGCTTGTCGTGCTGTGGAGCGTGGTATTCCTGCCCTTCCTCCCGAGCTGTGTGGTTGGGGTGGAGGGTTCTGCTGCAGCACTGGTGGTTCTGAAGAAGCTCCTTGCAAATTCTCTTCTCTTTAAATATTTGCAGAACAAGACTAGACGCACCTCGATTGGAAACAAAATCCCTGAGTAGCTCTGTGTTGCCAGCAGGTTATAACTCTGACCGCCTGTCAGGAAGCAACCGGGACCAGATCCTGAAACCAAAGCGGTCCCATCGCAAAGCAGATCCTGATGCTGCCCACAGGTAAGATCATCTCTCCTAAGAGCAATGTTTGGGATGGTGTCTCTGGATCAGTGCATGGCTGAGGTTCTTGGTCTCAGAACACGTTTAAAAACATTCTGATCTGCACCTGCCAGGTGCTTTCTGCAACGCCCAGATCTGTTTTATCAGAATGAGCTCTTTATACGTTCCTCCCAGACTTGTGGAGGCTGAGCTCTGGCTGTAAGCAGCTTACATTGTTTATCCTGTGAGTGGCATAATGAAGAAGCAATAGATTTGGCTGGCTTTTGATAATGCAGTCGTTCAGAACAATAGTTTCCCTGCAGCTAATCATTTTTGACCTCTATTGCCAAGCAACCTGTGCAGCTGCATTAAACTATATTATGAAAGCAGTGCTGGGAGGGAACGTGAGGGTTTGCTGTCTGGGAAAGGTTAAGGACTTCTCAGGAAGCTTCTCAGGCCTGTTTTGATTCCAGAGCTGTGTGTGTGTATTTTTGTGTGAGAAACCAGATTGTGGATGCTTAAGCCTGACCTTGGGGGAAGCTCCTTGCTGAGGTTTCAGACAAGCTTGAGCTCCGCAGCAAGGCTTCCCTTAAACACCTTGGTGTGAGCACACCGGTAGCCCTGAGTGATAGCCAGTCTGCCAGCTGTCCTGGATATCCCAATTCCAAAGCTTCCTGAGGATCTAGATGGCATTCTCTGCACAATGGGTACAACCCAAAAGTTGACTTGGTCACAGGGCTTGGCTTCCGTGCGATCCCAGCCCTGTTTGAACCTGTCCTGGAGGGAGGAGGGTGGGGATGGTTTGTTTGTGAGCAGTGTTCATTCACCTGGACGCAGGCTGGGAAGATGGATGAAGGTCTGAGGCTGGGCTGCAGGTGCAGCTTCCCTGGGAGCACGCAGAGGGCCGGTGTCCGATTAGAGGAGCGATCATGCGGGACAAATGTGCACATCCGTCAGAGCTGTTTCTCAGCCTGGTGTGACCTTATCAGGCTGTGGGGGATGGCTTGCATAGGCTCCTGCAGCAGATGGGTGTGAAAAAACATGTTTTTCTCTTTCTCTGGCCTCAGGGACTCCAGTATAACAGGTAATTCTCATGGATGTCATAGTGGGATCTCTTAGGAACCACTCGGATAAAGTAAGTGGTGTGTGCAGCCCACCAGCCCAGTCCTGCTGTGAAATGATCAGAGGCAGCTCTGCAGAAATACCAATTTCACTGTGCTAATATTTGAGAGGATAAAGGATTTTGGAGCTGTGGTGTGATCCTGCACCATAAGGAGCTCAGCTCTGTGCTCTAAATTCTGCTGCAGGAGAGACAGACCCCTCTCCCCAAGGGATATTTCTTGGGGACACAAGCTGCAAGTAAAAAAAAAAGAGGTGACTGGAAGTGTTCCTGGTGGAGGTAAAGGCCAAAGCTTGCCTTGGGAAGGAAAAGAACTGGCCCATCATAGCAAAGTTCTCAGCTTCCCTTGGGATGTGCAGCTTGGTGATCTCTTCCTGCTCTGCCAAGTACCCAGTGCTGGGAAAGCAATGGGAAAACAGGCAGAGCTATGACCTGCAGAGAGCACCCAGGAGGAACGCCTGGGTCCTGTCGTGGTGTGCTCTCACTCCCGTTTTCTCTCTTTCCTTAGGCCACGGATCCTAGAAATGGATAAGGAGGAGAACAGGCGTTCTGTCCTCTTACCAAAACATAGGAGACGGAGCAACTTCAGCTCTGAGAACTATTGGCGAAGGTCTTACGAGTACACAGAGGACTGTGATGAGGAAGAGGAGGATGGCAGCCCTGCCAGGAAAGTTAAAATGAGGCGACACTGAGGATTGCACTTTCCAGGCTCATGGAGCTGATGAGATTGGCCTCCAGTCTGTGAAAACTTTCTCCTCCCTCTGGCTATCTTCCATCTAGCTTCAGTTTTGGTTTTTCCTTTCAGGCTGAAGAGTAAACAGGAAGGATTTGGTTTTATGAATGGAGGAATGCTGAGACATACGTGAGGATGGAACATGTCCAGTGCATGTGGTGTCCTGAGTCATGGGTCAAGCAGGCATCTCTCCCTTAGGAAGCAGATAAAGTTATGCCAGGTTGTCTGTTGGGATTTCTTTCGAAAACACCAAAAAGTTTAACTGTTCATTGCGCAAGATTCAAAAATTGTATTATTTTTCTTTGGTTTTTTTTTTTCTTTTCTTTTTTTTCTTTTTTTGTTTTTTTTTTTGCTTTAACACTTTTCCTTTCCAAGTGTTCTAAATATGATGTTTGACCCCAGGAGCTGAAATACTGTGGTGGGCTCTTATTCCTTGTTTCACCAGAGGGCTCCTTGGTCTGTTCCTACCTGGTGGTTGTTGGGTCTGTTTTAAGGGTGCCCTGCCAGTAACTGGAAGTTTGAAGCTTTGCAGACCCCTCTTGCTGCGATGGATTTCAAAGGGTTTAGGACATTTTTGTTGCACTTTAGTGTTTTAAATGCCATAGGTTTCCTTTCCAGACCCTTTTCCCAAGCCAGCGTGGGCTCGCAGCCTTACGCTGCCCTCTCCAAGAAGAATGTACTAGAAGAGCTCTGGTTTCTCAGTGCTGGTCTGACTGGGGCTGTGCTGTGGTTGAGGAGGAAGGAAACCTGGCCCAGCATTGTACCGAGATCCATATTGGAATCTCAGGGCTGCCGAGTGAGGGATCACACTGAGCACGTGCTGCTTCCCAGAGCTGGGGATAGCAAAGAGGGGTAGGAGACGCTGTGCTTGTGAGGGCTTGTGCCTTGGGACCCCTGAGAAGAGCCCCTCTCCACTGCCCCTTCCAGGTGGAGAGAGCTGAGTCGGTGCAGCATTCCTGGCACAGTGTCCCATCCTGAGGGACTGGCTGCACTCTGAAGGAGCAGGAACAGGAGCTGCCGTGGCCTTGGGGGAGCTGAGCAGCTCTGTCCCCTCCGAGGCTGGCTCTGGGAGCAGGGACACTGCAGGGGGTGAGTTTGGCCCCAGTTCAGTGCATTCAGCACTGAAGTTGCCTGTTTTCTCCTGGCTTATTCCTGCCTGTGTTCCTGGGGTAGGGAGTTTTCTGATTGCTACAGGAAATGCTGAGAAGAATCAGGCGTTCAGCCCTGTGGAGTTGTGTTAGAGCATCTGCCATCATCATCCTCTTCTCCCACCTGGTTTGTGTTAGCCCAGACCAAAGCCTTGGTGTTTGCAAAGTTTGGGGCCCAATGCCATATTTAGAGCTGTACTTTTAAAGAAAACTTCCTCCAGTTGATTCTTTGAACCCAAGTGTTGGCAGTTGTAAGGAGTAGTCTTATTTTTAAATTTTTACTGCTTTGCCCTGCCTCCAATTGTAGTTTTTCTTAGTGTCGTGTTCCCCACACACTTCATGGTCTGCACGCTTGGCAATAAAAAGATGTAATATATTTTGAAACCTGTTTGCTGCTGTCTTGAGGGGCTCCTGGTGTAAAACACCCACCCAGGCATTGTTCCCTGCAGTGCTGATCGAGGACATTTCCTGACATCTGGGTCCCACTGTCATTTTCCTTCCCCACTGATTTTTGCCTGGTTGTTGGGGTTCTGCTCAGGCTGGATCTTGTCACATGAGCTCAGAGGACATTGCCATCACCTTCAGCACAGTGCTGTCCTGTGGGGGTGTTGGTGAGGTCCCCAGTGCCTGTCTTTGATTATCCAATGGTTTTCCTGGTGAGAGCCCCCGCTGGCTCCGTGCCAGTGTGTTGTCAGTCCAGAGACCCAAAAGTTTGTGCTTCTGCTGCTTGTGAAACCTTGAAAATGCCATTTTCAGACCACTCGTAGCATTTGAAGCGATGTTCCTCACCCTCCCAGCTTTCTGCTGCGAATCCAGGCCAGCTCTTGGCTACAAACCCCCTGTTTTGGAAAGCTTGGCATTCCCCTGATAGCAAAACCGCACGCAGGGAGCAGAGATCCCTTCTCCTCCTGATGGCTTTGTCTTTCTGGATCCATCCTGGCCACGCCCTGTGCCTGTGGTGGTGCCGGGCTCTGCTGTGGGTGCAGACAGTGACAGGGGTCACTGCCAGAGGTCTCAGCCCTCCCCTCTCCCCTCCCGGCTCCCAGGTTTATCCCCACCTCTCCAATATGGATACTCTACCCTGGTGTCAACTCAAAATGAAGCTGGAGCAGCCGGCCTTTCCACAGCTGAAGAGCAGGATTCCCATGGGATGAGGCGCTGGCTCTGTCTCTGGACATGCTGAGGTGTTACCTCTATTACCTGGTCCCAGCCATCACCTCATCCCGGTCCTTGTGCAGTCTGTACATGTGCAAGTTTCCTTTCCCAGCTTGTTTCGGTGTTCCTGCATGTCCTGCTTGGGAGCTTTCCCTCCTCCCCTCCTCCCATCCATGCAGTGGGTCAGAGCCGGCTGGGGGGACAGGAGGGGCTCCTCTCCAGCCACGATCTGCTCTTGGTTTTTAACCTGACTGGTTGGGGCTTGACACCTTGGAGAGAGAGAGGGAGCAGGATGCAAGCGGGCAGAACCCACGGCATCCCTCAGGAGAGGAGTCCCCAGCGTGCAGGCAGGGCCATCTTCCCACTTGTACAGACATTTTCTATAGACACGGATGTATATGTGTAGATAACATGGTTTTTTAACTCTTTTGCACTGAACAACATCGGAGTGAAACCTGGATTCGAAACTAGAAGACATTTTTCACACGGATCCAGAGGTCTGGATCCTTCCTATAACCTGTCTGGTGAAACTGTGGCTCAGAATTCCTGGTTTTCTCTGTCGGGGCTGCACACAGGCCTCAGGTCAGGCTGGTGGCGTGGGGCTAGTGCTGAGCAGGGAGTGGGGTGAGCTCCAGTTTGGAGGCAAAACTTTTCCCATCTGCCCCCCAAGCTGGGCTCATGCACAGCCCCGACCCCCCGTTGGCTTTGTCCTGTGTCTGATCCAGTTGTGTGGTCCAACCTCTCCATCCACCCACAGCCAGTCCGTGCTCAGCCCCAGACTGGGAGCTACATCCAGTGTGACAATCCACGTGCCCAGACCCACAGCCCAGAGCAGGAGAACTGTCTTTCCTAAGGAAGGGGGAGGAAGGTGGGGTTCATCCCTGCTTTTCCACAAAGAACTGGAGGAAGTGGGGTTTGTTACTGTTACCGTATCTCAGAAGGGTCAGTGGTGGAATTACCCAAGCCCATGGATCAAAACAGCTGCCAGGCTTTAAGGAGGGCTCAGGGGGAAGCTGGGGTCTAGATGCCCACCAGCAGCAAAGAGTCTTTTACCTGCCAAAAGTGTTCCCTTTCCCTGTTGGGAGGAGAAACATTCGGCTGAGAAATGTCTCTGCTCCTTCCCCTGCCCACACTTAGAAAGTTCTGGCTGACTTTAATTTTTGTTTTTTAAAAGATTCTAATTTTTTTTTGTTGTTGTTACCAATAAAAATAAATTTTAAAAGATAAAAAATAAAGTGGCAATATTTTTTCTGTAAGCTTTTCCTAGGAAAAAGCGTGGTTTGTAACAAAGTTGTACAGTTCTGAAGTTTGAGATACGAGAAGTACTGTGTGAAACGCTGTAAATGGGGCAGAGATTATTTTATGTACAGTCTGACGTGGGGGAATCTTTTAATTCCGGTTGATTCTTAGGAAGAATTTGGTTCTTCACTGTCAGGGTTTGGAATTTCATGGTTTCATTTTTTTTTTTTTTTTCCTTGTATAGATTGCTGCATTAATTGAATAAAAGCAGAAAGCATCACTCTGCCTTCCTGTGTGGTGGTACCACGATGTGCCTCAATTCCCCCTGGCAGGAATGAGGTGGGAGCAGGGAACTGGTTCTAAATAAAGGGAGTCACTGGCTCCCTGGGGATGGGGTGGCCAAATGCGGTGGCTGTGCCTCCTGTGCTGTCCTAGAAAGCAGGAACAGGGATCTCTGCCTTCCTCCTCCTACCCTGTGCTTTGGCCTCGTGTGGAGCCCCTCACCCTCCTTGTGCCTCCCTCCTTCCTGCAAGAGGGACATGGTGGGATGGGTGTGAGGTGCCAGAGAGGGGGTGGATGGGGTCTGCTGGTCTTTTGTGTGGCCTCGCTTCTTCCTCTCCTGCTCTTCTTCTCCCTTCTCTCTCCTGTCCTCCTCTTCATCTCCTCTTCCTTCTCTTTCTCTTATCTTCTCCCTCCTCTTCCTTTTCCCCCTCTCTTCTTCACACCTCTTTATCTCTTATTCCCCTCCTCTGCCTCTCCTCTCTCTTCTCCCCTTTTCACTACCTCTTCTTTCTCCCCTCTGCTCTCCCTCTTCTGAGTTCTTCCTCCTTTTCTCCCTCCTCAGAGCCATGACCCATATCTGGCGCCAGCCTCCCCACCCTCACTCCCCGGGGTTGTGTCCGTGGTTCAGGCCCCTCCATCCATCCATGAGCCCACAGCCCATCACGGGAGCATCGTTCCCCGCTCGCCCCCGGGCTGTTTTCCGCCCCAAAACCCTGCGTCACCCCAGTGCCGCATCTCCCCGGGGCCGGGGTTAGTCAGCAGGGAGGGGAAGCCATGCCCTGCCCGGGGTGACTCACCCCAAAACTGGGTGCAGGGCAGGTTGCTCCCCCTCCTACCTTGGGATGATGCCGTGGGGGGAGTAGGGTACAACATTCCAGGTGCCCTGGCGGGAATAATGAGTCGCCAGCCGGGAATGAGGCTCGAATGCTAATTCTGGGAAGCCGGCAGGATGCTCCAGGCCTAGTAGCCGGGGCGCCGCCATGTTGATGCACCCCATGGCTGTGGGGCACATGATGAGACCCTAAATCCACGACACCCCATGTTTGTGGGGACTTTGTGACCACGACGACCAGTCTCGGCGTGCCTTCGCTGTCCCCCACCACGCCCACAGGGAGGAAAAAAACCGAAAGGAGATTTTTAAAAATAATATAAATAAATTAAGAGCAGAGGGCGTTGAGTTGGATGACTACACATCCCATGGATAATCGCGGCAGCGCAGGCGCAGCGCGGGTGGGCGGGGCCGCGGCGCGCGGCGCGCGTTGCTGCGCGGTGATTGGCGGGCGGAGCTGCCCGTCAGGGTTCCG
>WEKY01033600.1:501057-519297 GCA_013390045.1 Picathartes gymnocephalus
GTCGGGGTCGGGGTGTGGGGGGCCGCCGAGCTCCCCCTCCCCCAGGCCGGCGGCTCGCTGCCTCCCGAGCACAAAGATGGCGTGTTTTGTTCTGCCGGGGCCGCCCGGGTGCCAGCCCGGCCGCGACATCGCCGGCCGCCCCACTCGCCCGCCCGGCCCGCGGTGCTGGTCCCAGCTGAGCCCCCCCGGCACGGCGGGGATGCGCTTGTGGGGGGCTGCGATGCACTGAGCATCCTCTGCGGGGATGGTTTTGGGGTGGTACCCAGCGTGGTGCCCCGTGCCTACACAGCCCCGCTCCGGCTGCCTCCAAAAAGATGCTGCTGGAGGTTGGAAGTGCTGGAGAAGCTGGGGCCGGGCGAGGCAGCAGCCCGAGCTGGCCTGACTGGCGTTACTGGTTAGTGGGGGCACCCCTGGGTGCTCCCCGGCTGGGCAGATCTGGTTGCAGACAGCCCAGCATCGAGGGGCTGCCAGCGCCTGGGGGGTCTCCTGGGACAGCTGGGGGTCCCTGGGCTTGGACCCGTGTCCCACATGCTGGTGACACTGGTGTGCCCAAGCCACTTGCCCTGAGGGCTCTCAGCTTGTGGCACTATTTTCAGTGGGGAAAAACCCCCGAATGAGCAAGAGTGGGTGGCATCCCCCATCCTTGTAGCACCGAGAGCCCTCTGCACGCTCCTTGCTTCATTCCCATGCCCTGTTGTCTGCTCTCCCCAAACCTCCGCGGCTCCCACCTGGCTCTGCCGGCTCGGCTGTGCCCAGCACTGCCAGACAGCTCCTGCCTGTCCGGCCGGGCAGAGCCGCCGGGCTGGTTCCTTGTGCCGAGGGCACCGGAAGGTGACCAGGGGCAAAGACCCTCAGCACACGGCATGCCCAGCTGTGGCTGCACAGAGCACTGGTGGCACCGAGCTGGGGAGAGCAGCCGGCCAGGTCTGGGGTGCTGGGGATGCCAGGCCGGGGCGCTCCGTGCGGTCCTGCCGCGGTTCCTGCCAAGCGGCGTCGCCGAAGGAGCTGGGACCAGTCGGGTGAGTGAGGCTGTGCCGGCGCATGCCGAACTCCGCCCCGCTGCCGGTGCGTGCCGGGGCTCCCGGCGCCTCTCGCGCACCCACCCCGGCCCTGCGTGTTGGCCGCAGCCTGACCTGGGCCATCCCGGTCGGAGGTGTTTGGTGGATCCCATCCTGACCTGCAGTGTCCCAGTCTGGAGGTGCTTGGTAGATCCCAGGCTGACTCAGGGTGTCCTGGTTGGAGATGGAGGTGCTTGGTGGATCCCGGATGGGGATGGTGGTGCCAAAGCCAGCTCTGGCGTGGGGTGTAGCCAGGGATGCTCCACCCTGGCTCTCCTGGGGACAGGGGGCTAAACTGGTGTTTGCAGGCAGAACTGTGACCTAAGGGAATTGGGGGGATCCTGATGTTTGCTGGGGAAGGTGGGTGGGGGGCTCTACCCTCGTTGTTTCTTTGACGGCCCCCCCAGATATGGCGCGCCAGGCGTGGAGCTGACAGGCCTGCACAAGGAGACGGCCACTGTCACCCAGCTGCACTTCCTTCCTGGCCAGGTACGTGGGTGTCCTGAGGGCAACCTGGCAGCAGCCCCCCAGCACCTCACACAGCCCTCTGTCATCCCTCCATCCCCAGGGCTGGCTCCTCTCGCTGCTAGATGACAACACGCTGCACCTGTGGGAGGTGTGCCAGAAGGAGGGCTGCTCCCACCTGGAAGAGACCCGCAGCTTTGGCCTCCCGGGACGCCCAGGGTCCGGCAGCACTAAGTACTTGCCCGGGGGGTTCGGAGCTGCTCCCCCGCGGGGCTGCGGCCGCAACAATGCCCTGCCATGGGAACGGCGTGTGGGAGCAGGGTGTGGGAGCAGCCACCCTGCTCGGGCGGGATGGTGGTGGTGGTGGTATTTTCCCCACTGGGGTGCTCCTCTGATCCTGACTGGGATGCTGAGTGCAGGGAACAGCTCTGGGCTTTTTATGGTGCTGGCAGGGCCCTGGGGTGATTAATGGCTCCAATTGCTGTCAGCACTGAGGCTGTCCCTGTGCTTGTCCTTCTGGGCTCAGGGAGATGGGAATGTAAGGATGGAGCAGGGGAGGGCTGGGGTCTCTTTGACACCACACGGTGTTGAAGCAGCCCATGTTCCCCCCCAGCTGCTCCCCTGGCATCACTCGGGTGACGGTGGTCCTGCCGATGGCTGCCGGTGCCATGGTCTGTCTGGGCACCGAGGGCGGTGCCGTGTACTTTGTCACCCTGCCAACCCTGACACTGCTGGAGGACAAAACACTCTTCCCGGATGAGATCCTGCAGAGGTGAGAGCCCTGCAGGCCCCATGCCATGTCCCTACCACCCCCAGCCCCCCTGTGACCCCCTGCGTGTGTCCCCCCTGCAGTGTCCCCGATGAATACCGCTGCGGGAAGGCGCTGGGGCCCGTGGAATCCATCCAGGAGCACCCATGCGACGGCAGCCGGCTCCTCATCGGCTACAGCCGGGGGCTGGTGGTCCTGTGGGAGCAGAGCACTCGTGTTGTCCAGCATCTCTTCCTGGGGAACCAGGTACCAGGGCTGGCGGGGGGCTGGTGGGGCTGTGGCCCTGTGTGTGTGTCCCCATCCGAGTGCTGAGCCCCCCGTGTGCCCCCGCAGCAGCTGGAGAGCCTGGCCTGGGAGCAGAGCGGGAAGAGCATCGTCAGCTCCCACAGCGATGGCGGGTACATGGTGTGGGCAGTGAGCGGCGCCGGCCAGAGGACCCAGCAGCCCATCATGTCCACCATCCCCTACGGTACAGGGTGGGGGTCTGGGGGGCTCTGGGGTTGGGAGCTGGTCTCCCCCATCCCAGTGCTACTACCACGGTGTTGGTGTCTTGGTTTCAGGTCCGTTCCCTTGCAAAGCCATCAGCAAAATCCTCTGGCGAACCTGCGAGTCGGGGTAGGTGGGTGGGCTGGACGTGGGCACAGGGGGTACTTGGGGGTCCAGGATCTGATGGAAGCTGCTTTATCCTGCCCAGGAACCCCTTCATCATCTTCAGTGGGGGGATGCCACGGGCCAGCTACGGTGACAGGCACTGTGTCAGCGTGCTGCAGGGCCAGACCCTGGCCACACTCGACTTCACCTCCCGCGTCATCGACTTCTTCACCGTGCAGAGTGCGGAGGTGCCCGAGGGAGGTACGTCTCACCGGGGCCACCCCGGGGAGCGGGTGGTGGTGTGGGGGTCTCCATGTGCAGCAGCCATCTCCCCCCTCCCCAGGCTTTGAGAACCCGCGAGCCCTCGTGGTGCTGGTGGAGGAGGAGCTGGTGGCCATCGACCTGCAGACACCGGGCTGGCCCACCATCCCCGCCCCGTACCTGGCGCCGCTCCACTCCTCTGCCATCACCTGCTCCTGCCACGTCTCCAATGTGCCCCTCAAGCTCTGGGAGAGGATCGTCAGTGTGGGCGAGCAGCAGAGCCCCCGGCAATCCTCTGCGGTCAGTGATGGGGATGGTGGGGAGGGGTCCTGCTGAGCCCCTTCCAGCATGGCCCAGTGGGCTTCATCCCTCCCTCCATCCCCTCTCCATCCCTCCCTCCAGGCTTGGCCCATTGATGGGGGAAAGAACCTGGCCCAGGAGCCCACACAGAGGGGGCTTCTCCTCACCGGGTGAGTGGGCTGGCAGCAGGGAGGGGGCCTGGGAAACCCAAAATGTGGGGGGGACACATCCACACCCGTCCTTGTGGTGGGGGAGTGAGATGGGATGGTGGTGGCATCCACTCCCTCTTTTCGGGTGGGCTGCCCTTCTTGCTCATGCTGGGCATGAGTGTGTCACCCGCTGTGCTGTCCCCCGTTGTCCCCCCCTCTGGCACGGTGGCTGCCAGCACACAGGCAGCTCTTGTTAGCTGGGCAGATGTCAGGGGCCCTGCGCTGACAGAACCCCCCTGCCCAGGCACGAGGATGGCACGGTGCGGTTCTGGGATGCCTCGGGGGTCTCCCTGAAGCCCCTCTACAAGCTGGGCACCGCCAACATCTTCCAGACAGACTGTGAGCACAACGACAGCCTCAACCAGGTGGCCGAGGAGGAGTGGCCGCCGTTCCGCAAGGTGAGGTCCCCTGGGCAAGGGGGGACACTGCCATGGACCTCAGCACCCTCCCGGCTCTGCCAGCACCGGAGGGGACAAACCCAGAGCTGGGCACGGGGGATGCACCTGCTGGAGCCATCCCGGCTGTGCCCCGGGGACGTGTCCCCTGGCTCAGGGCACAGCTGCTGTGTGACGCACTGTGGGGACACAAGGGTCGCTTGTTCCGTGGGCCCCGTCCCACGGGTCTGCCCCAGCACGGGGGAAGGAGCCAGGGGGTGCATGGGGACAGACTTTTCCTGGGCGTGATGCCCAGAGTGGCCCGTGTGCCACAGCTGGTGGAGGGATGTGGGGGTGCAGGGGGGGCTGTGCCACAGCTGTGTCAGGGGTCCTGGCTGTCCCTTCAGCTGTCCCCTCCCGCAGGTGGGCTGCTTTGATCCCTACAGCGACGACCCACGCCTGGGAGTGCAGAAGATCGCACTCTGCAAGTACACGGCCAAGATGGTGGTGGCTGGCACGGCGGGGCAGGTAGGGTGGCAAGGACAGAGCAGGGGCTGCCGAGCACCTCTTGGCTCCCCTGCTGGGGACCCACAGCGTGAAGGGGCTCCAAACTCTGCATGGTTGTCCTTGAAGGGCTCCTACCCGTGGGTTTAGCCCCAGTGTGCCGCAGGCTGGCCATCTGGGGGGGGGTCCAGTGTGTCCCCTTGTCTGTGCTTGTCCCTGCAGGTGCTGGTGATGGAGCTGAGCGATGAGAAGTCGGAGCACGCGGTCAGCGTGGCCACCGTGGACCTGCTGCAGGACCGCGAGGGCTTCACCTGGAAGGGCCACGACCGGCTGGCCCCCCGGAACGGGCCCCTCCACTTCCCCCCTGGCTTCCAGCCCAGCGTGCTGGTGCAGTGCGTGCCCCCTGCCGCCGTCACCGCCGTCACCCTCCACTCCGAGTGGAACCTCGTGGCCTTTGGCACCAGCCACGGCTTTGGACTCTTCGACTACTACCGGCGCAACCCCGTGCTGGCCAGGTATGGGGGGACCTCGGTGCTGGGGACCCCCTGGAGTGACGTGGTGGGTGCTGAGCAGCATCGGTGCCCGCAGGTGTACGCTGCACCCCAACGACTCGCTGGCCATGGAGGGGCCCCTGTCCCGCGTGAAGTCCCTCAAGAAGTCCCTGCGTCAGTCCTTCCGCCGCATCCGCAAGAGCCGCGTGTCGGGCAAGAAGAGGCTCAACGCCAGCAGCCCCTCCAGCAAGGTGGGCAGGGAGTGGGGGCCACCACGGCAGCTCCCCGTCCCCATCTGGCAGGGCCTGACCCCATGTCCCCTCCGCAGGTGCAGGAGGCCAACGCGCAGCTGGCGGAGCAGGCGGGTCCCCCCGAGGTGGAGATGACGCCGGTGCAGCGGCGGATCGAGCCTCGCTCGGCTGATGATTCGCTCTCGGGGGTCGTGAGGTGCCTCTACTTTGCCGACACCTTCCTCCGTGATGGTGAGACCCCCCTCCCTCCCTGGGAAAAGCCCCTGAGCTGGGTGTGGCTGGTGCCACGCTGCAGGAGGGGGCTCTGACACTGCTCCACTCCCACAGCCGCCCACCACGGCCCCACGATGTGGGCAGGAACCAACTCCGGGTCGGTGTTTGCCTACGCCCTGGAGGTGCCGTCGCAGGAGAAGTTCTCGGAGCGGGCGGTGGAGGCGGTGCTGGGGAAGGAGATCCAGCTGATGCACCGGGCACCCGTGGTGGCCATCGCGGTGCTGGACGGGCGGGGGAACCCCCTGCCCGAGCCCTACGAGGTGTCCCGGGACCTGGCCAAGGCCCCTGACATGCAGGGCAGCCATTCCATGCTCATCTCCTCCGAGGAACAGTTCAAGGTGAGTGCAGCGCTCGGTGTCCCACTGTGGTGGAGATGGGACACAAAACGTCCCATGTCCTCTTTGGATGGCCTTACCATGTGGGGACAGGGGCGGAGGTGACCAGGCAGGTTTTGGGGGCACTGCTGTGCCTGTTCTAGGGTGGTGAATCCAAGGGGAAAGTGTCCCTTGAACCCCACAGGTTCCTGTTCTCCCCTGAGCCTGGCTCCTCTTGCCTCCCAGGTGTTCACGCTGCCCAAAGTGAGTGCCAAGACCAAGTTCAAGCTGACAGCACACGAGGGCTGCCGGGTGAGGAAGGTGGCCCTGGTGAGCCTGGCCAGCGCTGGCTCTGAAGAGCGGCTGGAAAACTGCCTGGCCTGTCTCACCAACCTGGGGGACATCCACATCTTCACCGTGCCCAGTCTGCGGCCCCAGGTCCACTACAGCTGCATCCGTAAGGAGGACATCAGTGGCATTGCCTCCTGTGTCTTCACCAAGCATGGCCAAGGTGAGAACGCCATCTTTGTTGCTGGGACGTTGACCTCACCTGCAGCCCTGTGGGGGATCCCTGAGGCTCGTTGTTGTCCCCCCTGTAGGTTTCTACCTAATTTCACCATCCGAGTTCGAGCGCTTCTCGCTGAGTGCCAGGAACGTGACAGAGCCACTGTGCCGGCTGGAGGTCGCCCGGCTCCAGGACACCTCCTGCCTCAGGTGGGCTGTCTTGAGGGTGTTGGGGGCCTTTGCTATGGTGGAACCTCTGTACACCCACCCCATGACACTGGTTCTGGCCATAACTTCTCCATTTCCTTCCAGCAACAGCTCAATGGTGACACCGAAGCTGCCGCAGGCCAACGGCACCCACGTCCCACGCAGCTCCGAGGGCCAGCACTCCCCCTCCGACAGTGACCGTGAGTGACCGCCCTGTCCCTTCACACACACACTGTGTCCCTCAGCCCTGCTCCAAGCCTGGCCCTGTGTCCTGGCTGTCCCCAATCCCTCCTGTCCCATCACTCCCCAGGGTCCCCGGAGGAGCACCTGGCCACCTCCTCGCCCGGCCCCATCGACTCCCCCAACAGCAGCATGGAGAACCCGCTGGACACCACTGGGGACATCACCGTGGAGGAAGTGAAGGATTTCCTGGCGTGAGTGGGGTGGGAATGGGGTGTAACCAGCACTGAGGGGCCGTGGCAGTGCCTCTCACCCTGCTCTGCCCCAGGTCCTCGGAGGAAGCGGAGCGCAACCTGAGGAACACCAGCGAGGACGAGGCTCGGCCCACAGGGATCCTCATCAAGTGAGGTCTGTGAGGTCTCTGGGGTGGGAGTGGGATTTGGAGCTGGGAGCCCAACGCAGTGCCCTGATCCATCGTGGGAAGATGGGAGTTGTGGCCCCTGGGGCTTGTAGAGGAGCGGGAGCAGGGGCAGTGCCTGTCCTGAGCCAGGTCTCCTTCTGAGGAGCTGCCTCCCCCACAGGCATCGCCGGCCTCCCTGACCCATCTCAGTGCTCGGATTCCCGGGACGCGCGACTCGACTGGACCCCCCGCCCCCTCCCCATGTAACGTAGACTCTACTCCTCTCTAACATCTGCGCCCCGGCTCCGGCACTCCCCACACACCTCCCTGCCCGGCCGCCGGCCCCGGACCCCCCGGGCCCCCAAGCCGGGGCCGTGGGGCTCAAACTCTTCCCGGGGAAGATAAGTTCCTTTTTTATACACAGTCGAGTGTCACTGTCCCCTGCTCCAGAGCCCCCTTCCTTGGGGGATGCTGCTGCTTCCCCGGCTCCACGGGGAGGGCTGGGGCTTGTGGACTCCCCTTGTCCCCCGGTTTTGGTCCCTTGGGGCAGTGGGGGGTCAGAAGCCCCCGGGCACGGCCCCCCCATACCCTGGTCTGTGTTTACATGCCCGGCTCCCTGCAGTTTACAGCCCCGTTCCCTGCCTGCCAGGAGGCTCTGGCTGCTGCACAGGGATCCCCTGGCTCCCAGGTGGGCAGCAGAGGCCTTGAGCAGCCCGAGGAGGGGCACGGTGGGGGTCACAGGTGGCCTTTTTCTCTTAGTGGCTTCTCCAAGGGCTATTCTCCAGGTTGGGCTCTGTGCCTGCTGCTCCTTTCTGACACTAATTCCTGCCACGGGGTGGGTTTGGGATGGGATCACGCTGTGGAATTACACACCAGCTCCTGGTCCTGGTCTGTGTTGGTGCTGGGGAGGGGGGCAGATGGGGCTGCCCCAGCCCCCTCCTGCCCCAGGCTGGGCTGCCCCACCCTGGGGGTCTCACTGTGCCAAATTCCCCCTGGGCTCCGAGCCCGGCCTCGTCCTCCCGGGGGGCTGCGGTGATGCCGGCTCTGTCCCCTGGCCCATGGTGGCTGTTCCCACGGGGCTCAGCTGGCCCCTGTCCCTCTCCTCTTGGGGACGTGTGGCCCCCCCGGGCTCTCCTGCGGTACGTGTGTGGCTGGGGGGGGTCGGGCTCTGTCGCTGCCGGCCGAGGCCGGGGCTGTAGCGTCCCTGGTAGAACCCCCCGCCCCCACCTCATCCTTTTTTGTTTTTGGTAAGATGAATTTAGCATTGTTTAGTTATTAAAAATACTGGTTTTTAATATTGAAAATAAAGCATTTAATATCAACTGCCCCGACTGCGGGTGTTTGCTGAGCCTTGGAGCCAGGTGAGTGCTGGGGTTCCCCCGAGATGCACTGGGGCACGGTCAGGGTGGGGGTGACCCCTTTTGCGAGTGAGGCAGAGCCCGGGACAGTGTCAGAGGTGAGAAGTGCAGCCTTTATTGATATGATCCAGATGGACTGATCCCTGCTGGGGGTGCATCCCCCAGCACAGCAGGGACCAGCTGTAAGGCTCAAGGCTGAGAGCCCCTCACTCCCCCCAGCTCTCCTTAGCAAAGCATCCTCCCACCCAAACTGGGAGTCACTCCTGTCCCCCAGTCGCAGGGGGAACTCGGCACTGGTTTGGGGCAGCAGCATCCCCAAGCAGGGCGTGACAGGGGGGCCCACGCTGCCCCGTGTGCCCCCCCAGAAAGGGAAGGGGCTGAGCTGGGCCCCGTGCTGGGAGAAGGCGGGGACAGCGGGACAGTGATCCCCACCGGCCCCGGCTCAGGGGGAAGCGGCTCCAGGCCGAGCCTGGCGTTGGCGGCAGCACGGGGGGCCGGGCTCTGGCTGTGCCGGGGGGGCTGTGGCCAGAGCACCGGGTGCCCCCAGCCCTTTAGGTGGGCGGCTTGCGGAACACACTCCAGGCGTGGAAGCAGCGGGTGAAGGGCCAGGGCTCGTTGCCTTTCCGCACCAGCCGGAGCTTGCGGGGATGCGTGGGGTCCTTGGAGCGCATGTGCTGGATGTAGACCTGGGGCAGAGAAGTGCCATGGGGGTCCCAGCCCTTTCCCACCTCCAGGGCTGGTGTTCCCCAGCCCAGAGCTCTGCAGCACCCAGATCAAGGCCCTGAGGGGAGATGGAAGTGCCCAAATGCTCCCCCACACAGTCTCAGGATGGAGGGAGGGAGGCCTTACCTGGCAGGCCTTGAGGCTCAGCTTGATCTCCACCTGGCTGGTCTGGGTGCCCACCCACATGTAGACCTGCAGAAAGGATCAGCAGCCAGGCTCAGCCCACAGAGCCACTGGAAGATCTGGGCCCAGCACAGCCCCGTGCCCCCAGCTCACCTCCCGCCCGTTGTCCAGCAGCATGATGTCATCATCAGCCAGGTCATCCTGGCAGAAATCTGAGCACTTCTCTGACACTGAGAAGTAACCTTTCTCATTGGAGCATCTGCAGGGAGAAGGACAGGAACAGCATCAGGCATGAGTTTGTTAGGACTTGGCTGGTGCAGAGGGCAGGGATATGATGGAGCAGCTGTTTTGGCTGGGTGATTGCCAAGGGGGATGGGCTCTGTGGGAGGAAGGGAACCAGCACAGATGAGCATCCCCCTCCAGGCCAGTGCCCACCTGAAGAGCCGTGAGTGCTTCATGTAGTCGGCATCTTCATCATAGGGCTTCTGGCCCCCAATGCCCACCCAGAAGAAGTTTTCAGGTTCTTCTCCCTCGTTGATGACCTGCAAGGGCAGGAAAAGGGCTGAGCGTGGCCTGGGTGGTCGCTGTCACCCAGGTAAGGTGACACTGAGCCCCACTCACCTGTTTGCTGTAGGAGTCATCAAACATGTGGTTCATGATGTCCTCAGCCAGCTTGGCCTCGTCAGGGTCAGCTGCCCGGCCCACCCAGGTGTAGACAATGCCCTGGTTGTCCGTGCTCTCGAAGGGCACCTGGGGGAGGATGGAGTCAGGGCTGCCCAGGGGGGCAGGAGGGCCCCCAAGCAGCCCTGAGGATGCTCAGCCACGAGCAGTACCTTGAGAATGAAGCAGAACTCGGAGTTGAGCAGGGCAGCGTCCGTGTTGATCTGGATGCACCTGCAGACGGAGCCCCCGAGGCACAAATCAATGGGAGACCCAGCAGCTGTGCCCACCAGCAATATCCCACCTGGATCTGGCACCTGTGGGTGCTGCCTGGCCCGGAGCAGCCCCGGGGGCACTGACCTGGTGCAGAGGGCCCCGCCGTTGGTGCGGATGTGGTACAGGCTGGGCTGGGGAGTGCTGACCCGGTCCTTCCGCTTGCCCCGGTGGATCACAAACCTCCTCTTGAAGTGCGAGAGGAACTTGGGGTTCTCCTGCTGCTGGGTCATGCGCACCACCTGGACAGGGCTGGGTGTCAGCAAGGCCATGGGGACCTCCCAAACACAGCTCCAAGGCCTGGCTGCACCCCCCTGCCAGCCCCCATCTCTGCTGCTGTCCCCTGCCTCAGCCTGAGGGGCAGGGAGGGGATGGGGAAGAAGAGAAGCAAAGCTGGGGCACCCCTGTGTCACCCCCAAACTGTGTCACCTCCAGCTTGCCACGGAAGTGACTCTCAAATTTCTTCTGGAGGCTGAAGGTGAAGGTGAGCCAGCCCATGTTGGAGGCCTCCCGGCCCTGCCAGAAGTAGACGATGCACTGCGAGTCTTCCTCAGGCTGTTTCTCCTCCTCTTCTTCCTCACCTTCCTCCTCCCCTTTGCCTTCACCCTTCTTCTTTTTCTCCTCATCCTCCTCATACTCCACTGGCACCCAGTACCTGAGGGCAGGAACAGGCAGTGATGTGAGGGGACAGGCTGGGGGACTGGGCAGGGAGGTTGGGGACAAGGCGGTCCAGCAGCCCCTGAGAGGGGACAAGCCAGGTGTCACCTGCACAGGAAGACGTAGCAGTCATGGGTGTGGAAGTGGCCAAACTCCTCCTCAGGCAGGCGAGTGAACTTCTTGCCCTCCAGCACGAAGCCCTCCATGCCATCCAGGTCCTCGTTCCACTCCTCCATCAGCTGCTCCGCCTGCGGCCCCATGTGCTCCGTCAGCCCCCCAGCTCCTCCATCAGCACCACAGGGGATTCATGGGGGTCCCCAGCCCTACCTCGCTGAGGGGCATGGGGGGCTGGCGGGGCAGGAAGAGCGCTGTGAGGTCGGCCTTCATCTGGTCCTTCTTCTCGGCGTCCTTGCGGACCTTGCCGGCCAGGCCGCCGTCCTGCAGCACCGTCTCGGCGTTCCGGGTGTAATCCACGCGCAGGACGTCGTCCCAGTTCTTGAACTTGGACTTGAACACCTACATCACGCAATCATTAAGGCTGGAAAAGACCTCCAACATCATCGAGTCCAACCTGTGACCAAACTCCACTGCATCAACCGGACCAGAGCACCGAGTGCCACGTCCAGTCATTCCTTGAACACCTTAAGGTGTAAATTGGGGAGCAGGCAGCACAGCCTCAGTCACAGCCCCCTCCCAGGTACCCAGCACCCATCTGAGGGGTCCGTGCCCTACCTGGCACTCGGTGCCCTCCAGGTTCCTGGTGACCATGGCGTGCTTGGGCCGGTGCAGCATCGTGCACAGCTCCTGGCTCAGCTTCAGCGCCGCCGCCCGCACCAGCCGCGACGACTTCCTCCCGATCCAGATGAAGACGTCGGACCAGCAGTCCAGGATGTACACGCTCTTGGTGTCCAGCAGGCTCTGCAGCTGAGGGCACAGCAGGGAACAGGAGGTCAGGCTCCTGCAGGCATTCCCAGCTGGAAAACACCCTGCCTGCTCCCGACAGAGCAAAGCATCCCCCAGCCGGGCGCTGCTGGCTGAACCTCCCTTCCTCAGGGCACAGCTGGAGGCAGAAGGGGCATGAAACCAGTCTCACTGGTCAGACTGGGAGAACCTCCCCACCCCATCCTACCAGGCGCATCTCTGGCATCAGATCAGCCTTCAGCCTCTTCTTGTGCTCCACAGAGAGCTTGTAGTTGATCTGGGGCAGCTCCAGGTAGCCCAGACCGAGACCAACCTGCACAGGGGACGGGCACAGAGGTGAGTGGGGGCTGCAGGACCCCAGCAGTGCCGGTGGATGCAGCTCCCCACCTTGTACAGCTTGGGCTTGTGGGGCTGGAAGTCATCGGGGACACAGGGTCGGATCTCCTCGGGCTGCCCCCCCAGCACCTCCCAGAATTCGGGGGTCTCCTGGCCCTGGGTGAGCAGTGTGATCTCGGCCTTGCCCTTCCGCTCGTTCTTGTTGATCTTCTCGGCGAAGAGCCTGCAGTGGGAGCAGGTGAGATGGCAGCTGGGCTCCCCACAGCCCCGGCACCCCCACCAGCCCTACCTGGCCTTGGTGGTGCTGCTCAGCGTGGCCTGGCTCCCGCGCCACACCAGGAGCTCGAGGCCGTGGTCCAGGAGGAAAACGAACCTGGTGGGGACAGGTGAGAGGAGTCAGGAGAGAATGGGGTGTGCCGAGCATCCTCCCTATCCTGGGGGTCCCTGCAGAGCACCAAGGGGGGTTTGAACCCGTATTTTTGTAGGAAGGTGCTGGAATAGCCCATTTTCACCACAGAGTTGCAGCTATAATGTCTCAGGAGGACCCTGCTGAGCCTCCTGCAGGGACTCTGTGTCCCCTGGCCACTCACCGGGGGTCCAGCGATGTCCCTTTCAGTGCCACGGGCTCCAGCTTGACATTCTTCTTCCCATAGACACGGTAGAGCCTGGGGAAGGGACAGCCATGGTGAGACACGGGGCACTGCCTGCCCCACACATCCCCACAGCCCCTGTCCCCAGCGGTACCTGGTGACATATTGTGTGTCCTCAACGGTGAAGAAACCGCTGGCCGTGCCACCCTCGATGTAGGAGATGTCATTGTCAAAGACCTGGGGGCGGGGAGGGCGTGAGGGTGGGACAGGAGGGCTTGGGCGCTACAGGGGAGCTGGGGGTTGGCCTCACCTGGAGAAACTCTTCGCTTTCATCCCCCATCTCCTCCCGGATGCTGCGGCACTCGGCCCCCAGGTAGTTGCGGAGGTTGACGGCGTGGATGGCGGAACAGGCCTTCTTGTCCAGCGTGGCCTCCTGCCCAATCCAGTAGTAGATCTCCCAGTTCAGGGAACCATTCTCATCCAGGAACGTCTGGGAAGGACACGGAGTGAGATGGGATGGCTGCAGCTCCAGGCAGCAGATGTGTGGGACCCTTGTTCCTCCCCTGGTACCTTGAGCACGATGTAGCAGTCGGCCTCGTAGAACTTGCCATGGAAAGCCTCGTCCACCAGCGTGGGCACAAAGTTCTCGATCTGCCAGACACAGAGGCCAGGCAGCTGCCCCACGTCCTCGCTGAAGAACTCTGAGTAGTCCAGCTGTGGCTTCTCCAGGCCCTGGTCCCAGCGCCGTGTCTTCAGGTCCGGTGCCTTCGCCTCCCCACTCTCCTGCGGGAGAGGCACAGGCCAAGTTAGGGACAATCGGAACCCTGCTGGCACCCAAGGTGGGCCAGGGGCACTGTGATGCCCCTCTCCCACCCCAGACCCTACCTCTATCTTCTTATTCTTCTCCTGGGCCACATCCGACATCCCCTTCAGCACCTGCTTGGCCTGGTCATCCTGGGCAGAGTCCTTGCGCCGCCGGAGCCGCATCTTGCGGGCCAGCGGGTCCTTGGTGCTGCTCCCTGGGGACACGGGGACGGGGTCAGAGGCAGCCACCCTGCCTGTGGGCCACCCTATGGAGCACAGCTCACTTCCCAGCCCCTCCCAGGGCCGTGCCAAGGTGGGGGCTGTGTGCCCCCATCCCTACAGATGTACCCGCGGCGGCGGCCGCGACGGTGGCGGGGGAGGCTCCGGCCAGGCGGAGCTGGTTCTGCAGGGAGAAGTCGATGTTGTACCACTCCGAGGACCGATCCGCCGGCTTTGGGGGCATCACCAGGTTGGGGTTCTCACGCACGTCCAGGATCTGCCAAGGAGGGCACAGAGACCTCAGTGAAGCACCCGCTCACAGGGGATGTGGCATGGGATGGAGACCTCCGGAGCACCCCAGGCTTCAGTGAGATGAGGGGATGTGGAGGGAGCTGCGAATGCACGACCTGCCTGGGCTGAACCATGAGGCAGACTGCAGGTATCGGCCCTGAGCCCCCTGCCCTCACCTCATCCACCCCACCCTGGGATCCCAGGGAGGTGCTGGGGCTGTGGTGGAGGCAGCCCAAGGCAGAGGTGCTGGGTGCTCACCTCCACGTCCGTCAGGAAGTGGATGGCCTCCGGCAGCGTCACCAGGCGGTTCTTGTTCAGCACCAACTTCCTCAGCTTGGAGCACCTGTGGGACAGTGATGCTGGTGACAGGCCAGCCCAGGTGACCACACAACCTCTGCGCTCCCTCCTGGGGACAGAGCAGAGCCAGTTGTGTGTTCCTTACCTGCACAAGCTCTCGGGGATGAGCTCCAGGTTGTTGTTGGCCGCCATGAACTCCTCAAGGTTGGTGAGCTTGCCGATGCCTGAGGGGATCCCATCAAAGTCCAGCTTGTTGGAGTTCAGGTACATCTTCTTCAGCTTGGTCAGCTTACAGATGGCCGACTGGGGAAGGGGGAGATGGCAGGGTGAGGGAGAGCCACGGAAACACGAGCAGGGATGGCACGTCGGGGCAGGGACATACAGGTAAGGAGGTGAGCTGGTTGCGGGACAGGTTGAGCGTCTCCAGCTGGGTCCACTGGTCGATGCACAGGGACAGCTCTGTGATCTGGTTGCTGCTGAGGTTGAGGCGCCGCAGGCTGCCCAGGGTGTAGAGACACTCTGGGACACGGCTGAGGTCGTTGCAGGACAGGTCCACATCTGGGGAAAGAGGCAACGGGGTGAACCACCAGCCAGACCCACAGCGGGGCTGGGAGAGCCCCTGGAGGGCTCTCTGGGGCTGGATGTCCCAGCCCTACCTGCCAGGTTCACCAGGCCCTCGAGGCTGGTGGGCAGGTTGCTCTGCGTGCGCTGGGTGTTGCGGAGGTGGAGGGTCTGCAGGGCTGTCATGGCTGGGAGCTGCCTGCAGACCATGAAGAGACACAGGGCAGAGAGAGCGTCAGGATGGAGCAGGAACCATCCCAGCCCGGGATCCAGCCCGGGATCCAGCCTGGGATCCAGCCCGGGAAGCGGGGCCATACCGGAGCTGTGCGTGCAGGAGGGGGTTGTTGTTGAGGATGAGGGTCTGCAGGTGCACCAGGCGCCTCATCTGTGGTGGGAGACTCTCCAGCTTGTTGTCGCTCAGGTCCAGGTAGAGCAGGTCCGTCAGGTTGATGAAGAGCTGGTTGGGGATGCTGTCGATGCTGCAGGGATATGGGGAAATTCAGGGCTGCCTGGGACCTGCAGCAGACCCGGGTCTCCCTTGAGGAGGGGAAGAGAGCAGGACCCAGAGCAAAGTGTGACCAAGAGAGGTGGCCATGGCTAGGAGAGGGAGATGGTCACCCTGGCCTGGACCCACCTGTTGTGGCCAAGGTTGAGGACCAGCATGTTCTTGGCATTCTCCAGCTCCCGGGGACACTCCGTGAGCTGGTTGTAGCTCAGGTCCTGGGAAAATGGGAGCACAAAGCAGCTGTCACCCTCTGCCCCACACCCAAACCTGAGGACTGAGGGGTATCTCCAGGGACACAGCAGGAGCTGGACCGGCACACAGGGAACCCAGCCACGGCATCAGCCTTTAAAGGAATCATTGCCAGAGGGTCATCCTGCAGATAGCCAGCTTCCCTGGAGCTCAGCCACGGGTTTGGGATTGGTGCTCCCAAGGAGCACAAGGAGCCACCAAGGTGCAGGAATGGGATCCAGGAGTCTGAGCTGCCTCCTGCATCAGCTGAGGAGACTCTGCACCCACCAGCACTGAGAGGTCATCCAGCTGGAAGATGTCATCAGGGACTCCTGAGTTCTTCAGGCTGTTTGCACGAGCCACGATGGCCTGGAAAGGGGAGAGAGGCAGGAATGCAGCTGCCTGCTGAGCCCCCAGGGCAGCCAGGTATGATCCTGGTGTGCCCTCAGATCCCAGAGGTGCCTGGAGACCCCTGAGGCAGGAGGGGGACACTGACCCGGAGGCAGGGCAGGCCGGAGAGCTCTCCATGGAGCGTGGTGAGGCTGTTGTGACTCACGGAGAGGTGTTCCTGCAGGGAAGCCCCAGACAAGCCCCAGTGAGCAGAGAGAGGAGCTGGGGCTGTGCAGGGCAATGGTTGGGCCCCCGCGTTGACGTGGAGGCTCCTCCATCCCAGGAGAGCTGTGAAGCCCTGTCACACACAGGGCTGCTGGGACACTCCCAGTCTCAAACTGGGAGCGTGCCTGCGCTGCCTCCACATCCCTCATTCCCCGGGGTAGCCCTGGCTGGACACCTCAGCCCTGCTGTAGGGTTTGGGGTGCTCGGGGATGCCACCGAGCCAGCTCACACAGCCCCTGTGCAAACACATCCCAGTCCTTGGAAACGCCTCTCCCTGGGTGATCTGGAAACGGGCAGACGTGGGCACTGCTGGGGTAGGAGGAATTTCCCTGGGGAAATGTTTTCCTCTGAGCATCACCAGCCCCGGCTGCTGCCTGCTCACAGGAACACAAGGATTTGGCAGGCTGTGGGTGGGATGCCAGGATTTCAGTCTTGCTGTGGCCCCCGAGCACCTGGCAGGGCTGGCAGGAGTGAAGCACGGAGGGATTCCCTGCACCTGCCACAGGGACAGGGACTTCTGGTAGCATTTAAAGCACTGAGTTTGTCTGACACGGACAGGATGAGGTCCCTGATGTGCTGTGGACATCACCAAAGCCAAGCTGAGCCACAACTCCACCAAAGGCCTGGCTGAGCTGCCCGAAAAACACAGCCAGGCAGCTGCCAGTTCCTGCTCTTTATATACCTTAGCAAAGGAGAAGGAAAAAAAGCCCCAAAACCTTGATCCTCTCCATTGTAACCATCACCCTTCCCTTCTGCTACAGGGCAGAGGATCTAAGCATGGTTTTTAATGTGATTTTCTACGAAAACAAGGTGAAACCGAGTGCAAGTTCATCTCAACCCCACTCCTGACAGCTCCTGCATCTGATTTCAACCACACATTGTAGCTCAGTGCTATTATTAGACACTGGAGCATCGGCTGCTGAGCCACAAGGCTGGCAGGGAGCAGGCTCCCGTTGGATCCCAGGGCTCCAGCAGGACAGGGGAGCCCCATTCCATCCCAAAACACGGGGCTCACCAGCTTTTGGAGGGCAGCGAGCTCCTCGGGCAGGTAACAGAGCCCTGTCCGGTTCAGCTTCAGCCAGCGCAGGCTCGTCATGGCCTTCACATGCTCCGGGAAGTATCCGCCCTGCAGAGGAGGAGGAGGGTGAGGAAACCACCTGTCTCATGGGATGAGGATCTGGAGACCTCAGTCTGATTGATGCTCTGTGGTCATGGGAGGTTTGGGATTGATCAGTCCTATGGGACTGGGAGCTGGGGTCATGGAGACCCAATCCTATGGGACTGGGGGCTGTGGGGATTGGGATCAACCAGTCCCATAACACTGGGAACCAGGGGGCTGGGATCACCCAGTCCTAAGGGATTGGGAGCTGGGGGACAGGGATTGATCATTCCTAGGAGACTGGGAGCTGGGGGCCATGGAGACCCAGTCCTATGGGAGTGGGATCTGAGATCGCCCGCTCCTATGGGATTGGGAGCTGGGATCACCCACTCCTATGGGAGTGGGAGCTGGGATCGCCCACTCCTATGGGATTGGGAGCTGGGATCGCCCAGTCCTATGGGATTGGGAGCTGGAGTGGGAGCCCCTGTCTCTCTGGGACCCCGTGGGCTGGGGGCAGGGTTGCCCAGCCATAGCGCCTTGGTGGGGGTCAGGGATCGCCCAGCTCCGCAGTGCCCACGGGGTCGGGACCGGGACTGCTCCAGGTCACCCACCCCGGGCGGGGCCGGGATTCCCCCGCCCCGGGGGCCGAGCCAGGCCTGACAACCCCGCGGGGCCGAGGCCCGCAGGGTCCCTGAGGGCCGGGCTGTGCCCCGCTCCCGCTCCCCCGCACCTTGAAGTCGTTGCCGCTGAGATCGACGCCGCGGACGAAGGGCAGGACGCCGGTGGCCGCCATGGCGGAAGGGCAGGGGGACCCTGCGCCAGCACCGCG
>WEKY01033600.1:519488-537447 GCA_013390045.1 Picathartes gymnocephalus
GGGTCCGGGCCGGTCCCGGTTCTGGTGCCGCGGCCCGGCCGCTTCCCCTCGGGCAGTGGGGTGGAGGGAGCTCCCCTCCCGGGGCCGCGGTACTGTCCCAGCGCAGGCTTTGCGTCAGGGCCGGGTGAGGAGCGGGTGACCCTTCGCCGGCGTGTCCATTCCTTCTGCGGGATGCCCCTTCTTTTCCTGGGGTGTCCCTTTCCGGGGGTGTCCGTTCTCTGGGCTGTCCCTTCCTTCCCTGCAGTGCTGCTCCCTTCCCGGGGGTGCCCGTTCTCTGGGGTGTCCCTTCCTTCCCTGAAATGCTGCTTCCTCCCCCGGGGTGTCGCTTCCCCGGGTGACCCTTGCTCCCTCGCCGCACCCAGGCGTCCCGGCGGCGGCGGGAGCCTTTGTCCCAGAGGAAAGCGGGCTAGCGGAACCCCTTGTTCCCCAGATTCTCCCGCCCTGCGGGCTGTGCCTGTCCCGAGGAGACGGCTCCCCCAGCCCGGGGTGACACTCGTGTTCTCCGCAGGGCGACCATGGCGGCGTTTTGGCACCAGCGGGGCAGGCGGCAGGAGAACGGCGGGCTGGGCAGTGTCATCGACGGGCTGGGCAGCGTGTTCGATGTGCTGCTGGCCAACGCCAGGCTGGTGCTGGGCGTCAGCGGCGCGGCCGTGCTGGCCATCGCCACGCTGGCTGTCAAGAGGGTAAGGCTGTGGCGGGGATCAGAGCACGGGAAGATGCCCAGGAGAGCTGGGTTGGCCCCAGCGTGGTGGGGCAAGATGTGCCACCAACCTCGGTGTCTGTTCCTGAGCTGGTGGCACAAAAGGTGCTGGCAGCAGTGCCATGGGCATGGAGCTGCCTGCTCCCACTCTGTGGAACCATGTACAGCTCAATGTTTGGTTTGCCTGGAGCATTTGGGATACAGTATCCCATCCTGGATAGGGCACCTGGGACTTAAGTTGTATTTGGGCTCCTGTTTTCCAGGTAAAACCCACAGGAAGATGATGTGCACCTTTGTGGCCCCCTAAACTGGGTGTTTTTCCTAGCGGAAGCCTTGAGTGGGGCTGTCCCCGCATCTGTGCTCTAGAGGGGCTGTTATCACCCATAATTCATGGAAAACAAAAATAACAATTTGTCCACTTGGCTTTTCCTTCCCTCCAGCTGATCGACCGAGCCACCAGCCCTCGGGATGAAGGCGATCCCAAAGCTGAGCAGAAGAGCCTGGAGGAGAGCTGGCAGGACTTGGCATTGATCAAGACAACACCAAAACCCCCCAAGAAGCAGAGAAGGGAAGACCTCAGCGAGCCTCTGCTCTCTGCAGCTCGGCCTGTGGTGCCAGGTGAGGCTCTCAGTGCCCAGCCAGGAAGATCACCTTGATGTGCTCGGGGTGGCCGTGCCGCTGCTCCCGGCAGGCTGGGAGCTCTGTGCTATTTTTAGCTCCATGTCTGGAAAGCCGACCGGACTGAGCCTGCCCTCCTGGGAGGCTCCTGAGCCACGGCCCCTTTTTAGGCAATGCCTGTGGAAACAGGACCTCTGATAACACCCAGGGTGTCCTGGCTGGTGGGGTTTGTTTCCTCTGGGGCGGCATTGGCTGTGCTCGTTTTCTGGGTCAGCTCTGCCTGCTGGAAGGTGTGCCCGGGAGCTGCTGCAGACAAAGGCTGCCTTGTCCAGCTCCCCACAGAGATGGCATTTTTTCAACTGGGAAAATGTCCCAGCTCGGTCCAGGGCATGTCCTGAGATACTGGACCCAGAGCAGGATTGTTTGTAGGATCCTCGTGTGAGAAGGTGGAGGGGCAGGCACTGGTCTCTCTGATGACCAGTGGCAGGATATGAGGGAACAGCAGGAGCTGTGTCAGGGGAGGATTAGGCTGGATATTAGGAAAAAAGTTCTTCCCCCAGAGGGTGCTGGGGCACTGAACAGGCTCCCCAGGGAATGGGCATGGCCCCAAGGCTGCCAGAGCTCCAGGAGCGTTTGGACAACACTGTCAGGAACAGGATGGGATTGTTGGGGTGTCTGTAGGGCCAGGAGTTGGACTGGATGATCTTTGTGGGTCCCTTCCAATTCAGCATATTCTGTGATTCTCTGATCCTGGCAGCGAGTCCTTTGCCTGGTTCCCATCTCTGGCTGAGGAGTGAAGCTGGGAACGGTTGGGTTTTGGGGTTGGTTTGGGCTCTGTGGGGCTGGGAAGTGCTGTTAACATCAGTGGGCTCGGCAGGGGCCCTTGGTGAGGTCAGTGTCACCTCCAGAGGAGTGTGCTGAGAGCTGGGAACCCAACTCGTGCCTTCCCCTCTGCTGCGGAGGGTTGCAGATGATCTGCTCAGAGCTGTGACTTCTCCTTTCCCTTCTCACAGATGCCAGGGGCTGCTCTGCCCCTGTGGGGGCTCCTCAAGTCAAGTCCAGCCCCCTGCGCTGCCTCACGCTGCAGGAGAAGCTCCTCTCACACAGCAGCCAGCTGGCTGTGCCTGAGATCCAAGTGTCCCTTGTCCCACAGCTGGCCAGGAGCATCTGCACCCAACTGCAGAACTTCCTGCGGAGCAAGTGCCCGGAGCTGCCCTTCGGCCGCCTCTTCCTCAGCGGAGCCCTGCTCGATGGCCTTGAGGTCCTGGCAGCTGACCACATCCACCTCATGCTCCCGGTGGCCCTTGACACCGGGCTCTGGAGCCTCATCTCGGGAGAGGACACTGTGGTGAGGAACCCCCAGTACTGGATGATCAAGAGGGTTGATCTGGGGTATTTCCCTCGTGGGTGCAGCCCCTGGGACAGGTTCATTGTGGGCCGGTACCTCTCCTCCAGCGTGCTCAACGAGACCCTCCACAAGCTGCTGGTGGCCTCCATCAACTGGCCTGCCATCGGTGGCCTGCTGGGGTGTGCCATCTACCCCGTCGTGGCCTCCCGGGAGCTGAAGCTGGAAGTCAAACATGATCAGGTTGAGCTGAGCATCACCCTCTTCCCAGTGGTGGAAATGGAGGACAAGGTTCTTCTGGCTGTTCCTCCTGAAGGACTGGTGGAAAACCTCTGGCTGGAGAGTTTTTACAGGGCAGAGGTCTCGAGGGTGAAGGAGCTGGATGCTGGTGACTGCGGGGCTCGGCAGCTCTGCCTCCGCATCCTGAACGGCGTCTGCAGGAGCCAGCCCAGCCTGCACAAACTGGGTGGCAGCCCTGTGACCAATGTCATCCTGCACCTCAGTGACACTGCCTTGGACTGGGCAGAGGAGAGCCTTGCTGACAGGTTCCAGCAGGTTCTTGAAGATCTGGTGGCCTCCCTGGAGAAAGGAGTCTTGCTTTCCTATTTCAATCCCAAAATCAACCTGTTCTCTGGCCTGTTGGAAGAGGAAATCGATGAGATGGGCTTTGTGCTGTACAGGGCCATATCGGAACCAGAGGTCCTGCTGAAGTGACTGGTGTGTTGGGAGCTCCTGAACGTGGAGTGTTGCTCCCCTGCCTGCTGCTCCCCGCTGTGAGGGCTGTGATGCTTCTAGTTGACTAGTCAGTAAGAGGCAAAGTTCCTGCACTTTATGAGAAAAAAAAAAAAAGTTTCCTGTGTGAGTAAAACGTGCCTGAGCAGAGGTGGGTGCTGGTGGAAGGAGCCTTTGGCTCAGAGGTTCTGCTGAACCCAGGGTGAGGGCAGCCCACACACACAGGTGAGTCCTGTCTGCTGGGAGCCAAGTGAAGCATGTTTGGTCTCTGGTTCCCAGTGTCCTCTGCCTGTTCCAGCTGTCACACTCCCCTCGTGCTCTGAGACCAGTTGGAGCTGGAGGGGAGCACCCCCTTCCTGCTGTTGTGTCCTGCAGACCCCTCAGGTGCTGCATCCTGGGTGGGTCCTGTCACCAGCACCCCACGTGGGCTCACCGTGCCAGCACTCGGGGCAGGGGGGCAGCCTCACCCACCTGTAGGGTTTTGCCAATCCAAAATAAACCCTGTGCATGATCTGAGTGGTTGTCTGGGTGCTGGATGGTACAGCCATAGCAAATGGGGCTGGGGGTTTATTCCTTGGAAACCCTTCCAGCTGGCAGAGGGGGTGGGCTCAGCCCTACCTCTTCGTTCTGACAGTGTTGGCACTGCCCCCAGGAAGGGGCCCTTGTCCCATGCAGTGTTTTGCTGGAAGATGTCCTGAAAAAGAGCTGCTGGCTCTGGGGAAGCTCCAGGTTTCAGCTGGAGGCTGCAGCAGGGCTGTGTCCCCTCCCTGGTGGGTGGGTGGGTGGCTGCCAGTGTCTGTCTGCAGGTACCGTGTCCCAGTCTGTCTGGTCACCTTTTCACACGTGTATTGCTGCTGTCTTGAGGTCCTTTTCCCCTGGAGCCCCACAGTATGGGGAGGGGAAGCAGGGCAGGAATGATGTTGTGAGCAGAGTGCTTGCAAGAACTGAAGTGGTTTATGCTTTTTATTAAGAAGATATATTTTGTTTGGGTATTTTGTTGTTTTTTTTCTTTTCCTTTGAGTGGCTGCTAGTAGGGTTTGGTCTGGCTCTAGTCCCAGGGCAAAGGAATTTATTCTTACATTTAATAGGAAGAGTTGTTTTTGCATGTGGGTGGAGCTGGAGAAATCCTGTGGACTTCACTGTGAGCAGCTGTTGTGGTTTAGTTTGCTTTACAGCTATCATCTTGTTTATGGGAGGAAAAAAACCTGCTTTTCCTCCCAGTCTGACGATTACTTTGTTCCTCCAAACCACTTCCCAAGTGTTAGTAATGAGAATAAACCTTCCCCGTGCACACTGGTTCTCTGGTGTCAGCTCTCTTCTGTCTCCTTTCCCCTGGTAAGGGCTGAAGTGACCCCCCAGCTGTGGTGGCTTTCCTGGAACCACCCAGGGCATGCCTCTGCTGTGTGGAGAGCTTGGTGATGGTCAGATCCCATCCTGCAGAGCGTTCCTCCTCCTCTTCCAAAGCCCTGGAGCCGCAGAGGGCCTGGCTGCAGTGTGGGAGCTGTCTGGACACTGAGCTTGTGCCACTCACAGGGCTCAGCTGAGCATTGACCAGGGTGAGACCCCTAAAGCTGCTCCTGGCTGATCCACCAGCAAGCTTTAACCTCCTCCCTGTGTCCTGCACAGCTGCTTCCCACTGCTGTTGCCATTCCAAGGTGGCTGGCCAGGCTGCTGCCCTGCCCCTGGCTCAGTGACTGCATTCCACAGCCTCCTAATCCTGTTATTTCAGCCCAGGGTGTGTATTTTTAGGCCACGGCTGTTAATGGTGGGAGTGAGGGGTACAGGGAAATGCAAGCCAAATTCTCCTGACTTTCTGCATGGATTTAGGCCTGACAGCAATGGACTGCTGCAGAGTTTCAGGCTCCCTTTCAGACCTGTGCTGCTGTGGGCTCTGCTTCCAGCTGCCCTCCAAGTGCTCCAGCCTCCTGCCCGTCCCCTCAGCGCTGACCCCAGGAACTGCTCCGTGCCCAGGAGCAGGATCCTGAGCAGCCCTAGGGATCCTGGCAGCAGAGCACACAGGAATCCTGTGGATCTCCCTCCTCTGATGAACACAGGAAGCCCCACCAAGGAGGGAAGAGGCAGCCTGGCTTCCCAGGGAGTTCAGTCTGAACTCAGAGCAGGAAAACAGAGCCTCCCTTCAGCTCAGCCAGCTCTGTCTGTCCATCCCGGGTCAGCAGATGCAGCTGGTGAGATAAAAACCACTTCTCCCATCTCTTTGTAGCTCACTTCTAAATTACAGTGGGGAGTTTCTGCCAAGAAAACTGTATTGTTCCACTGATTGGAAAGAGCAAGATTTGGCTGGATGCTTTTACAATAAAAGCTTCACTGTTTTATGTAGGAAGAAATAATAAGGCAGAGTTAAGCTGTCACTGCATCAAATTTAAAATTTAAATAATATTTTAATAAGAAACTCCCTAAGTTCGACAAAAATAACTTTCATCAGCTAGCAGCATCACAAAGGCATGTCTCAAAGTTTGAGGAAGAACTTGCCTTCAAATTCAGGAACCATCTAAAATGAAGGCTTTTCCTGAGCACTGCAGCTGAGCTCCTCCCAGGGCAAGCACCAGATCCAGCTCCTCTGCACCCTGACCCTCCTTCACTGGCAGGGACGACCCAGGTAAGGGTGACAAAAAGGGGAAATGTTGCTCAGGTAACATCAACTTAGAAAGGAACTTAAATTCCACACTGTGGAAAGCCAGGGACTGAGCAGAGCTCAGCAGCCCTGGTGTCTCTCCTGGTGACCCTGATCCAGCTCTTCCCAGTATGGAAAGGCCAGGAACAACCACCAGGATGGTGTAGGGGGATGATCCAGTGCAGTTTTCTCTACAGACTCAGCTTCCAGGTGCTTCCTTGAAATGTACAGACCATCCCAATCTGCTGAGCAGAAAACAAAAGCTGGTAGTGGAACCACTTTTCCAGGCTGGCTGAACCCTTGCTGTAACAAATGGCATCCCTTGGCAGGAGCAGCCTGCAACCAGCCCTTCCAAACAACACCCAAGGGACTTGTTTCCAGAGCCCAGTTCCTTGTGGCAGAGGTTGCTGCTGCAGCAGTTCACTGCCCATCTGGTCCTTGCAGGCTCTCAGAGGTCCATCCCAGCTCAGTGGTTCTGAGGGCAGGTTTTCCTCGTGTGCCCAGGCTGGTGGCAAATGCTGCAGGTCCGTGGTTTTTTGGCAGCAGATCCTGAGAAGAGGCTGCCTGGTCTCTTGGCCTTGCTTCCCAACCCTCTCGAGTATCCATTGCTGCCAAAGTGGTTCAAAGAGTCATCTCCAGAAGGGCCTAGAGATAAACAACCTGAATTTAGGGATCTTTGGAAACATAAATAGGTGAGAAACACAAGGTAAGTTCAGAATAGCAGATCAAGGATTCTCAGATTATTCCTGAACCTGCATTTGCTTCAGACTTGTCAGAACAGTGAAATGTTACCCATTTGTCATGCAGCATTAGAGACCTGTGGGAACAGCACAGGGGAAGCTGGTCTGCCTGCTTGCATGCTCTGGGCTGCAGCTGAAGCAGAAACAAAACATGGCAGGGAAGAATTTGGAGTTTAAATAGTTTTGAAAATTTGATTTTACCCCTTTAGGCCCAAATGTCTGAGGAGGAGAAGGATCTCTCATAGACCACATCTCCCCCTTTGTACCTGTTTATGTCCTTTTTTGTCAGTTCTCTCTCTTTTGCATCCTTATTTTGTCATTATTTTTGTTTTCAGCATCTTTCCACATTCAGTTTCATCTCTGATCAAAGCTCCAGAGTGACTGGCCCTTTCCCTGCACGCCTAAACTAGGGCAGAGGGAGAAGCACAGTTTTCCTGGCATGCCAGAATGGGGTTTAAGATCTCCAAAAGTGGTGCCACAGCTTCAACTCTGCACCAAGTCAGTAACGGCGCTCATAAAGCTGAGCAGTGTAATTTGGGAGGACAAATTCCCAAACAGACTGTTGGAAAGAGTGCTGGGCTTTATCCAACGAGTCATGGACAGACAGATGGTCAAGTTTACTGCACATAGAGCCAAGCATCCTGCTTGGATGTGTGCTGTGGGGATGTACCCTGCCAGCATTTGGAAAGGGAAGCCAGACTTTGTTGTTAAGAGCAACATTTGAAGTGCTGTAAAGCTGCTGACAGATGTTCTGAACACCAACCTGACATCTGTTAAATGCATGAGGTGGCACAAGAGCTGCCACGCTGTGCAGTGCGGGCGTGTGTGAGAGGGATGTTCAGTTTACAGAGTCCCAGAATAGCTGGAGTTAGAAAGGACCTCTGGAGATCACCCAGTTCAACCTGCCCTGCCCAAGGCAGGGTGAACTGGAGCAGGTGACACAGGAATGTGCCCAGGTGAGTTTGAATGTCTCCAGAGAGGGAGACTCCATCACCTCCCTGGGCAGCTGTTCCAGAGTTCTGCCACCTTTAATGTAAAGAAGTTCTTCCTCGTGTTGAGGTCAAACTTCTTGTGCTTTAGTTTCTGGCCACTGCTCCTCGTCCTGTCACTGAGCACCACCAAAAAAAGTCTGGCACCATCCTCTTGGCACCCACCTTTGAGATATTTACGTGCATTAATGAGATCCCCTCTCAGTCTTCTCTAAACTAAACAGGCCCAGCTCTCTCAGCCCTTCCTCATGAGGGAGAAGCTCCAGACCTCTCACCATCTTTGTGGCCTCCACTGGACCCTCTCCAACAGCTCCTTGCTTTGTTCAGCTTAAGAACAGCCTCCAGCTCCTGTGTCTGCCCCCAGCCCGGACGTACCTGGTGCCACGTTCTCATCTGCCCACTGGAAGAAGCCACACTGTTGCTCCCTGGGCTTGGGGCAGGTGTGGAACTGCCTCCCCTTGTTGGGCCCGTCCTTCTGCACCGTGCGTGTCACAGCAGGCTGGTCACACCTGCACACTGTGCCACCTCCAGCATCCGAGCTGCTGCTGCTTCCCAAGGGCTCTCTCCCAACTCCTGGCCTCTGGGATCCTGCTGGGGCTCTCCCAGCAGGGGGCTGGAGCAGTGTGGAGCTGCGTGGAGCTGCATCCTGAGGCTGCTCGTCGGCCCAGAGGAAGAAGTTGCAGCTGCTGGAGCTGCACTTGTAGAACTGGCGGCCCTTGTTGGGGCCGTCCTTGCGCACGGTCAGCAGCAGCGCCTCGCTCCCACAGTTGCACACCACGGCATTCCCATCGTCTGCAGCAGCTGGAAGAGCAGCCCTGGGGGTCCTGGAGGAGTTGATGGTGAGCAGGTGTCCCCGTGCCACCTTTGGGGTCCCCCTGGCTTGCCTGCTCTCACTGCTGGCTCTGTTCAGGGAGTGGTTGGCCTGCAGGTGATGCCCAGGCTGGGTGGTGGCCGATGCAGGTTGGGATGATCTGTGCAGGTACTTGAGGTCCAGGAGCTCTTTCAGCATCTCATCACAGCCTCCAATGCAGCCAACGAGCTCCAGGGGCATCACAGGGGGAACGCTGCCTTTCTTGAATTTAAATTTCAGTCTGCAACAAAAGGAAGAGTCAAAGTCTCCCAGTTTCTTATCAACTGACCTCAATTTAAACTTTAATTTTTATTTTTTGTTTTGATTCTGCTATATGGAGACCAGTTTCCCCAACTCCTCTTCTTTCTATCCCCAAGCCAAGTGCAACTCCAGCTTTCCAAGACTGGAATGGAAAATGGTTGCCCAGCCTAGCCCATGGAAGTCTCTGCACCCTTGTCCAGCAAGGGATAACTGGCATGACCCACCTGTGAACAGGATGGGGTTCACACACATCACAGATGCTCTCATCCCTGGTCACATCCAGCACGAAATCTGGGAACCAGACTGCAGTTTTACAGGTTGGATAGCCCATGCAGCTGAGGTAGAACCTGCCATGGGATAAAGGCATTGGATGAGGAAGAGGCAAACTCAAGACACTTGGGGATCTGTTCTCCCATCTTCTCAGCCACCAGAAATTGTCAAAACTGCAATTTTACAGGGCAAATACCTACTTGAGAAGAGATTCAGCTGAGTCCATACAGCTCATGTAGCTGGTGGAGTCAGCAAGCTGCAGCCCAAGATTTCCAAGCTTTTACCAAAGGAGGTAAACGAATGCCTGGAGAAACACAAACCAACACAGGAGGCTACAAGAGGGAAGGTCACCAACCCGCCATTCTTCCTGGTCTTCAGCACCATGTCACTGTTGCACTGGGGACACTTCCGAACAGCAACGGGCATTGCTGGGTACACCTCATCCTGCTGTGGAATTTCTGCAGCTTCCCCAAAATACTGAGCCAGGGCCTGATCCAACCTGTAAAGAAACGAGCAGAGCATCCTGTGTGTCTCTGCAAGGAGCAATCAGGTGCTGCAGTGACTCAGAGCCTGCTGCCCCCCACACAGCCCCTCTGAGCTTCTCCATTGACTCAGCACCACATTTCTGGAACAGGAAAGGTGTGGGTACAACATCAGAGGTCAGTGCATGTTGCCATCTCCAAATTTAATCTTAACTGCTCATCCTTGTTTAAACCCTTAGCTGGCAGGAGCTCCTGACAGCGTGCCAGGCTTCGAGTCATCCTTTCCCATGCAAATGCCTACACAGAGGGGGCAGAGCTCCAGGGAAACAATGTGACAGGAGCCCTCATTTCAGGGAAACAGTGTGACACGATCCCCCACTCCAGGCTGAACCCGAGATGAGCAGCCAGCACCTCCCAGAAGAGCAAAGCAAAAGGAAGAGAGCAAAGACAGCACTCACTTGTTAGCTCTGGCCACAGCTTCAATGAAGACTTCCTTGTACTTTTGGACCTGCTGCTGCAACACCACAGATTTGTCTTTCTTGCCCTCACAGATCAATTTTAGATCAGCCTCCAGCTCAGCTCGAAGGTCAGGCTTCGACATCTCGTAGCCCATGGAATCATAACCTGAGGAATATATGGAATGGTAAGCAAAAGGAAGGAGCAGGTAAGGACTCTGCCACCTTTTTAAGGGCTCTCCCCTCACCTTCCACCAGCCCCATGCCCAGCTGGCCGGGCAGGAAGCGCTGATCTGCCGTAAGCCCCACGTACATGCGCGTCTTGATCGTCTCGATGTGCTCAGCGTGGGTGGCATCAGTCCCTGGAAGCACAGAGATGTCATTTAAATCAGGGGCCAAGAAGGGATTTCCCCTGTGCCCAGGGACAAGGACACAATTTATGGGGAGGAGCAGCACTTCCCTCGTGCCCCACTGGCACTGAGGCCACCAAGGTGCTGGTGGCACACCCGGGACATGAAACTGCCCATCTCCCTGGGTACTGGAGGTGCTCTGCAGGCTCCTGAAGGTGTTTGGACTTTGCCCTTTATATCCCTTTTTTCTGCACATTTAAGTGATTTCTTATCTGCAGAAACATTTGGAGAATTCTCTGGGGAGAATTCCCTCTGCCAAGAGCGAGAGGCCATGCTGCCCATACTGACCAATGCCGTGTTTTTCCATGAGAGCAATGAGATCTGCTTCTGTCAGGAGCAAGGGAGGACTGGTTTCCCCATCCACCATCTCCACCGTGGTGGGCTGAAAGCGAGACCCCTTCTGATACAGCGGGATAACCTGAGGGGAAGAAGAATCTGTTTGAAACTTCTTCCTGGTCCATTCACTCAGGACAAAGACTCTGAGTGAAACAGACAGAAATGGTCAAATGATGTTTTGCAGAGAGGTCTGAAGTTGGCAGTGAAGTGCTACTTTAGCCTCTCCCACTTATGTTCCTCAGGGGATTACCTTATCACTCCACTTGTCATAAGGATACACTTCCAGGTAATTTCGGGCCAGGATCATGAGTCCTTGAGCAATGAATTGCTCGTTGGCAATGTCGATCTCCACAGTTGTTTCCTGCCCTTTGGCATCTTGAGAGCAGCAAGCCAGGAAGTGGCGGACGATGAATTCGTAGAGTCTCTGCTCGTTGCCCTGAGATCACACAGTGAGAAGGTCAGTGTCCTCCAAAACATCACAAAATCAGTGGGATCTCGGATGAGGATTTTGTACTAATGACCACTTTTATCTTTATTTATCAAGCAACACAACCCATCCAGTTCCCTCTGGTTACACCCACCTGCAGGTTGCTGGTGTATTTTGTGGGGTGAATGGGAGGGTGAGCCTGATCAGATTTGGTTCCACTCCGAGGGGTTGGCCCACCCTGATCCAAAATCCTCTGTGCAAACTCTCCCCAGTTTGGGTCCTGTGTTTGCTGTTCTACCAAAGCAGAGAGGTTCAGCTCCTTGGGGAAAATGTTGGTCTCAGTTCGAGGATAACTAATGAACCTTAAGAGAAAGACAGAAGAGCACTTTGAAAGTTGCTCCAAAATGCTTTCCATTTTGGACAAAAGGCCATTTAGTTTTAAAAGAATTAAGATTACTAAACCAAGTCTTGCTTTCTTACCCTTTAGTATAGAGTTTTTCTGCTATGGTCATCGTTTCCTTTGCATTTATTTTCAGTTTGCGAGAAGCCAATTTTTCCAGTTCCTGCATTGGGAAGAGCCAGAAAACCCAAAAGCATTAGTGGATAATTCAGAGCAGTGAGTAAAACATCTGTTCAAAGCTCTTTTCAGAGAAACCCTTCCCAGAGTTCAAACATACCACAGTGTCCAGGGGCAGGGGCCTCCATTTGCTCTTTGGCTTGCTCACAACATCAACAACAGTCGCTACCGGATCCTAAACAGAGTAAGCAAAACCCAAATCTCCTTTAGGAGTTTACACAAACTGCTCTTTAAAAGCCTTGAACAAGACAGACACAGGGAATGTTTGGCTGAATCTGGATTATGCAACTATTTACAAGCTTTCCTACCTCCATACACATCTGGTAAAGGACCAGGCATGCCGTGTGATTGAAGAGCCGGTTCCTCTTCCAGTTGAAGACCACGCTGCCATCTTCATGGTCATGGGTCACTGTGATGGACAACAGAGCTGGCTGACAGAGGAGCCACAAAATGGAACCACCACAAAGGACCCTGGAAACCTTCCAGCTCTGCTCAGTGGTCATGGCAGAGGAAGAGGAGACCACCTCTGCAGCGTTTTGTGTTTGTTGCTCCAATGTTTTTCCTTTCTATCCACATCTAACCCTCGAAGATGGAGCCCAGGACTGTGTTTGCCCAAACATACCTTTAATTTTGTAGAAGGCTTCAGGGACAAAGGCCTGGATGGCTTTAAAGCGTTCAACTACAAATCCCAGTGTTGGGAACTGGCAGCTGCCATAGCTGATCAGCTGATCTGCTAAAATATCAGGGAAGATCTTCCTCAGCCTCAGAGTCTGGAATCTGGTGAAGGCAGCACCTGAGGAAACAAAATGGGCACTGGAACTGAATACAACAATGCTGAATGATAATCACAGCACTTCAGATCTTTTAAATATTCTGAGAATTAATTTTACTCTGTTTAATACTCGGTTGAAGAAGCTTGCCAGTGCTGCATGAGCTATAAACTTAAATTTTTGCTTCAAGGAGAAATTTCCTCTTTTCAGGAGGAATTTCTTCACAGAAGAGACTGTTAAACATTGAAATGGACTGCCCAGGGAGGGGGCAGAGTCACCATCCCTGGAGATGTTCAAGAAACAACTGGATGTGACACTCAGTGCTGTGATCTGGTTTATAAGGAGGGGATCAGTCGCAGGCTGGACTCGATCTCAGGAGCTGATGATTCTCTGATTCATAGAGCACATTTCCAGTAAAACATACAATGTCACTTAGTCATATCTGATCTAAAAATCAGATTTATGAGAGCACAGAGGGCATTTCTGCCTTGCTGAGGTTACAGTAATTGATGTTTACATACCTATCCTGAGGTCCAGCTCCTGCCTGACGTCAACAGCATCGCTGGTTTTTTGGTCGGGCTGGGTGAGGTTCTCACAGGCGGATCTGACAGCATGAAGGGTGATCTCGGAGAATCGGGCCCGGAAAACCTGGAGGTTTGGCTTTACTGCCAGATACAGAAAAGAAACCAGAGTGACTCAAACACCAATGGAAAGGAGCAACTAATAAACAGCTATTGATGCCTGAAACAGAGACGAGACAGGAGTAAGGGAACGAAGGTGGATATTTATTTGAAAGGCCTTCAAAGGCACCCCCTGCTCTCAAAAGGGACCCCAAGATGGATCCCGAGTCACGAGTTCTTCACACCTTTAGAGCTTTGCTCCATTTGCATATCAGTATCAATTCCCCAATTAAAACTTTAGCTAATGATGTCATTTCCCCAAGCTTCCCCCACCTTCTCAAGATGTTGAGTTCCACATTTTGGGCCCAGGACAGTCTGGGTGTCCTTGGAGAGCAGCCTTGGAGAGGCTTTGTTCTGTCAATGTGAACATGAGAGAGCAGCAGCTCCCAGGCTACAAAACACTGCAAAGTCACACCCTGAGCACTGCAGGGTTTGGAAAACATCAAAGTTAAAATCCAAGGCATCACTATTGTTGAGAGTGCATGCTGCCAACTGATTGCACAGCTTTCCAACAGCTGGATGCATTTCTGGTCTATCACAGCCACATATTGATCAGAATTGAAGTCAGCATTTAACCTGTACACAGTAAGATTGAGAATTTGCCTCTGCTGAAGGAGTTGTTAAACCATTAATGGAGCTCAGACTGATGAAGATGCTCTACGCACCAGCTCTGCACACGTGGATGATCTCAAAGCCGATGTTCTCTCCTTCTCGATCACAGTCAGTCCAGATCACCAGGGCTTGGCACTGCTGGATTTCTCGTTCAAGGGTTCTCTGAGAGGAGGAAAACAACACAGGGAGAACATTCCAGGCTGCTTGCTCTGTCATTTCATTTCAGAATGACTCACTGAACACGAAATGCAATGTGTATCCATGGAGATGGGTTGTTGCAATAACATTTTGTAATTGTGTGTCTCAGGAGATCAGGCAGCTTTCAAAAGAATTGAGTCATTTATTTACATTTAATTCTGTTAAAAAGCTTGGCTTGGAGCGGGTTGTACCGCAATCTGTTTTCTAAAAATGTCTTTTTCTGTGAAACTGAGACACAATCACCAAGTCCACCTTGTTGGAAAAAAACATTTCTATTTTTAGCTGCTCCTTCACTGCACTACTTGTACATGAACAAGAGTTTCAGTGTCACAAATGAACAGCATATATAGTCCTAGGGAATGCAGGAGGAATCTGCTAAACTGCAGAAATTTGGATTTTAAGGACAAAGGTAAGATCATCCTTCTGTCTGGGACAATATTTGTTGAACCAACCCCTGAGCTCAGTTTCAAAGTCTTAACCATGATGTACCTTAATATCCAGGTAATTTTCAGGGCAATACTTCTCGATTTCAGCATCAAAAAGAGCTAAAGGGTTGCAGCTATGCCTGGAAAACAGAGGGGAAACGGGTGTGTGTATCACATAAACTAAAACACACATTTGTGAGACTAACTGGTCCTGTCTAAGTACTGGAATTAATGTATTTTATTACAGGCCTTGTATCAGACACCATAGAGCTCACATGAAATGCTGAGTAATGTTTAAAAGCAACAGAATGAAAAACCAGCCAGAGAAAACAGCAAGTCTGGAAGGCAACAAGCAGCTTCTCCTATTTGAAACCCAGAGTACAAAAGGAGGTAAGGCAGAGAAAGCCCCTTGCTTCCCAGAACAGCTCCTAGCTGAACAAAGAACACAAAACCATCCCATTTTGGAATCAGTTTAATTCCCTGTGTCTGCCTTGATGTATTTTAACCAGTATGATGTCTTTAGGATTTTTTAGCACTCTGAAGATAGACATTTGAAACAGTATTTTGGCTATTTTGTATAAAATTTGGAACTCATCACCCTGCTCTGAGTCAGAGTCCCTCCCTACTCCCTTGTCTTTGAGCTTGCAGAGTCCCAAATGTCATGGAGGTGTCAAGGTTGAGAGCAGGAGGTGACAGGCCCCTCCTGTGAGGGGCAGGAGGTGACGGAGCCCTTCCTGCCAGGGGCACGAGGTACCAACCATTTGCGAAATGGTGTGATAAAATCATGAGCCAGTAAATGTCCTGACACGGATGTCATCACCATGGTAACGTTCTGCAAGAGACAGAGCAAGGATATTAGTGCCCATCACTCACCAAAAACTGCCCACAGCCCCAGAATCTCCCTCCACTTCTCAATTTACATGGTTAGTGACACCTTTCTCCGGTTAATTACAGAATGGTTTGGGTTGGGAGGGACTTTAAATCCCATCCAGTGCCAGCCCCTGCCATGGGCAGGGACACCTTATACTATCCCAGGTTGCTCCAAACCCCATCCAACCTGGCCTTGGACACTTCCAGGGATGGGGCAACCCCAACTGATACATCATAACAAGCTCTATCCATGGCTTTATCCTCAATTTTTGTAGGAAATCCCCAGTTCTAAACAGCAGTTTATTTTTGATTGACATAAAACCAAAATGTTGAAAGATTTAGAGCAACAAAAAACAGGTGGTTGAGCCAAGAAAACAACATCTGACTTTTCCTCATCTTTGGGCAGAACATCCCCATGGCTGGAGCTGTGTTACGTAGCTGCTGACAAATGGCTGTTATTAATTAATATTTATACTTCATTAATCCAGCATCAGATTGAGAGAAAACTCTTACCTGGCCAAACATGTGGTAGTCGTATTCATAGATCTTGTTGAACTTGGAAAACCCTTCTCGCTGGAAGGAAAAGGAGAGTTCCTGAGAATCCTGGCTTTTACCAGGACAGAAATTCTTAATTTTTTTTAAATTACATTTTTTAACAGGAAACAAATCCATCCCACCTCGCTTTGCCCACACTGGGATGGAGCACAAGAGGCACAGGGCAAAGGAAAACCAGGTACTGGAGCTAATGGGAATTGCAGCAAAGGGATGGAAATCTCCTGTACCATTTATGGAGACACTGAAACGGTGATTTCCAAGGTAAGAGGATTTTAAAACCATTCCTGAAGGTGGTTCCAGGGTTATCTCCCCATGAATAATGAGGAACTGATTTATTTAATGGGGGCTGGCCAGTGTTCAGAAACTCCTGACAAACTCCTATCCTGACCCAAGTGACAAGCAGTGTGCCCAAGGCTACCTCCCACCTAACTGGGACTCATGGAAGTTTCTAGATTGTGTATTTGCTGCTATTTTTTACAGAAGCAGGATGATTTCTTGATTGGGACTGTCAGCGCCCAGGTTCTCAATAACACCTTTTATTCAAATAAAGGAGGTTGGAGCCACGTGGGGGTCAGTCTCTTTTCCCAGGTGACAAGATGAGAGGAGATAGCCTCAGGCTGTGGCAGAGAAGGTTTAGGTTGGACATGAGGAAGAGTTTCTTCATGGCATTGTAACTGCCCAGGGAGGTGGAGGAGCCACCACACTTGGAGGTGTTCAAGGAACAACTGGATGTGGCACTCAGTGCTCTGGTCTGGGTGACAAGGTGGGGACCACAGGTTGGACTTGATAATCTCAGAGGTCTTTTTCAACCTCAGTGATTCTCTGATTCTGGTCTACAAGCACCTTCTAATTCCTTAGTTTGAAAACAGGAAGTGATTATGCAAACTGTTAAAGGTCACAGACCAGAACAGGAGAGATGAGAGCTCTTTGTATTCCTCTTCTCCAAACCACAGCCTGTTTTTGCTCTATTTGGTGAACTCCAGTAAACCCCTGACACTTGCTGATACTGCAGAAGTGGTGCTTTTAGACAGGGAAATGCATGCCAATGGATAGTGTCACTTTCTGAAGCCTTTGCCATCCACTGCTAATCCAGGAATACCCCAGGGACCCCTCACCATGGAGCTCAGTGCCTGGAGAAGGCAGTCTGGGCAGAGGAAGCTGAGTTCCCACTGGACTTAAACCACAACGACCTGAGACTCCCAAATACATTTGGGGAAGTGGCGTTTGTCCACAGAACAAAGCCATTCTTGTACCCTCTCGTGTTCAGAGATGAAAACAGTGCCACGCGTGGCAGGTGCTGACGTGAAGTGTCCATGCCCAGAGTGCTGGGGCTGCTACACACGACACGGACCCTCCCCAGCCAGCTGAGCCACCCGTGTCCGTGCACCAGGCAGCAGCACCATGTGGGGTGTTCCTACCCGCCGCATCCTGCTGTTGGACAGCAGCTCAGCGATCCCTCGGGCAGCATCGTTCTTCTCCGCCACGCACAGGACCTTGCGGATCCTCTGCAGCGACAAGTCCTCCGCGGCCCGCGAGAAGAAGCGCCAGGGCTGGGGCAGCATCCTGCCCCTGGTAAACAGCCGCACGTAGAGGTTCATCCTAGGAGGTGAGGCCAGGGCATGCTGCTGCTCCGGATCCTGCCGGGGTGGAGAGAGATGTCACCGCTCGGCCACCCCGGGAGGCTCAGGGCAGCCCCCTCAGCGCCTCATGGGGTTGGAGAAGTCGTCACCCCCTCCAGACACAGCTCTCGGAGCGCCCCCCATCCTGTCCCTCGGCCCTCTCCTGCCCTGCCGGGGCTGGCTCTGCCCTCTCCCATCACGGCCGGGGCAGCGCAGCCCCCTCGCCACCCCTGATCCCCCCGTCGGGCTGTCCCTTATCTGGGGCAAACCCGTCCCCTTCCCTTCGCCCTTCTCCCCCCGTCCCCCCCTCACCTCCCGGTCTCCCGCGCTCTCCTGTCGCTCCCCCTCACCGTCACGTCCTGCCGTAAAGCGCAGCCGCGGCGGCGGCACGGAACTACAACTCCCG
>WEKY01033600.1:546899-583091 GCA_013390045.1 Picathartes gymnocephalus
AATCGGTCGTATTTTTTAAAGCTTGTAATTCTTGTCATATGTTGTGGTTAAATTCTTAATTTTACCGTGCTTATTTAAAAATGGTTCAACCTAAGCTTTGTGCCAAGGGGTCTGAGAAAATACTGGAGGATCTGGTTAGGATGGGATAGTGATCCCAAGAGGGGATGTTTGGGACAAGGCTTGGCCTTGTCATAGCCTGTGGAGGCAAGGCACATAGGATGAGGGGGAATCCTTGAGGCTGAAACCAGGGGGACTTTAAGTGCCTGTGAGGTCTCTTGTGCAGCTGGAGCCCCTGTCCTTCACACTGCCATGGGCAGGGTGTCCAGGGAATGTTCCGGACCAGCCTAAATCTCATCTGCTGCTCCACAGCCAGCAGGAGCTGGATGGCACCTGGCCATGAGGTGAGGGTGACCTGGTGCTCGGTCCCAGTGGTGACACAGTGGTGACACAGTGGTGACAGTGGTGAAGGGCTGGTGTCCCCACAGGGGTTGTACTCAGGGTGTCCCTGTGCCCCACATGGGAGGGGAAAGGGGAGTAAGAGCCAAAGGAGGAGCTGCTGCTGCAGTTCCAGGAGGGAAGTGCTGGGAGAAGGCGCTGAGGTGTTGGTGTCAGGCTGGGGATGTGACCATGCCACGATCCCGGGTACTCCCGTGCCTCCAGGAGCGGGCCTGGCTGTGTCCCCTTACAGGACAGGCAGCCCTGGGAGCGGGAACGTGGCTGCGAAGGCTTCAACCTCTTCCTTCAGTGCCTTCAGCTCCCCACGGTATTTTGGCTCCTCCAGTTTGTCCTTGAATTCCTTCAGCGTGGCCTTGGGGCTCATGTCCTTCTGCACGCGCAGAGCCAGCTCGATCCCTGCCAGGATGGGAGATGTCTCGGTCAGCCCTCGCAGCCCTGCTGCTCCCGGGGACACAGCTCTGCTCCCTCCTTCCTTCCCATCTGAGGGACTTGCTGCCCTGGGAAACTAGTGTGGAACCCCTGAGGACAACTGGGAGAAAACTGCGAGAGGGATGAGCTTTCAGCACACTGCCTGTGCAGTGGGGAGTTTGGCTGGTCCCAGCTGTGGCCAGATGTACCCTCCCACATCCAGATGTGCAGGTAGGATGGTTACTCCTCATCTGTGGGTGTGCTCCCTTGCCACCTGTGGGGATGGCTCCAGCGTGGCTCAGCTGGGGGAGCTGCCCTGGCCCAGGCTGGTGCTGGAGCTGAGGCCCAGCCCCACACACCCACCCCAGGCTCACCTCTGTGGATGTACTGGGCCACCTTGCAGAAATCGTCCTGCCGGAAGCCGCGGGAGGTGAGAGCCGGCGTCCCGAACCGGAGCCCGCTGGGACGCAGGGCGCTGACATCACCTGCACCACAACAAGGCACCTGTGACCAAAGCTGGCACCGAAACCACCACCTGTGGGATTTCAGCCTGGCTCCTGGAGCGGACCAGGAGCCAGCAGAGCTTGTGGGATCCCTCACCAGGGCACGTGTTCTTGTTGCAGGCGATGGAGCAGAGCTCCAGCACCCGCTCAGCCCGGCTGCCATCTGTGCCTTTGCTGCGCAGGTCCACGAGGATCAGGTGGTTGTCAGAGCCCCCTGCAAAGAGAGGGGTTTGGTGGGAGTGTGGGATTGGGGAAATGCTGCTCCCACAGGAAACTTCAGCAAAAGAAGACTTGAGATATAACCAGGGCTGAGGAATTGCACCAACAGAGACCTGCCCACAGTGTCCGTGAAGTGCTGCCCTGCTCAGTCCCATCCCACTGCCAAGACGTGTCCTCACCTGTGACGATGTCGTAGCCCATCTCCATCAGTGCTGTTGAGAGTGCCTTGCAGTTGGCCACCACCTGCTGCTGGTAAGCCTTGAACTCGGGTGTCATGGCCTGATGCAGCGCCACGGCGATCCCTGCCAAGGGAGGCAGGCCAGGGTCACTTTTGGGGGGCTCCCACCAGTAGTGCCAACAGAAGCCATCCTGGAGCCGAACAAACTAATGGACTGATCCTTCCTTTCCCCTAACCAGGCTAGTGGCATCACCATGAGCCAAAACACAGGATAGGACAGGCTTGGTCACTCCTTGGGCAATGCTGGATCAACCAGCTGCCTTTTGCCACAGTGTCCCCAGGCTGTGAGCCCCGTGCTGCTACTGGGGGTCAGAGCCCTGCCAGGATACCTTTGCCAGCTCCCTCTGCCATGCTGGAGTTGGCAGCCAGCCCGGCTGTGTACCTGCAATGGCATGGTTGTGTGGGCCTCCCTGCAGCCCTGGGAACACTGCCTGGTTGATGAGGCTCTCCAGGTTGTAAAGGGTCTCCTTGCCTGTCTTGGGGTCCACGCTGCGGGTGCCTGCGAGAGAGGGAGGACATGGTCATGACGCAGCACGGCTGCCCTTCTCCCACAAGCTGCTTCCACCCCCTGGCTGCTCAGAGCAGGCATGGTGGTTGTTCTTTGTCAAATCTGGGCCAGGGTTAGCCCAGGGAAGCTCCCCAGATGCTCCCAGGATTTTTCTGCCCTGTCTCCTTCCCAGTGAGAGCAGGAAGGAGCGTTAACTTGCAGCAGCCCAGGCACCTTTGCGGTAGAAGATCATTCCAGCCCTGCAGCCCCGCAGGGTCTTGTGGGTGGTGGTGGAGACGATGTCGCAGTGCTCGAAGGGCGAGGGCACCACGCCGGCGGCCACCAGCCCGCTGATGTGGGCCATGTCTGCCATGAGGTAGGCGCCGTTGGCATCGGCGATCTTCCGCATGCGGGCGTAGTCCAGGTTCCGCGAGTAGCAGCTGACACCTGCGGGGAGAGGCTGTGAGGAGGGGACACCAGCAGATGTGCAGGACCCTGGGACAGCCCCAGGACCAGGCTTGCAGTGTGGACAGCCCAGCTGGGGACAGTACAACAAGCTCATTCCAGGGATTCCTCCTGGCACTGCAGTATCCATGGGCTTACAGAGCTGCTGCTGGCTTCAGGGAGCCACCCCCAGCCAGGCTGTGGCACCAGGGAGGTCGGTACAGGTGTGATCCTTACCTGCTATGATCAGCTTGGGGTGGAAGAGCCGGGCATTCTGCTCCAGCTGGTCATAGTCGATGTAACCGGTCTTGGGGTTGACCTGGGAGAGGAAGAGGAGGGTTCAGGCACCTTGCTGAAGGTGGTGAAGATCAGCTGCAGTGCTGTCCTGCAGCATGGGGTGTGGCAGCCCAATGCTGGTACTTTTAACTTTAAGAGGCACCAACACTTATGATAACTGCATCCCAACTCTGGCTGGAGCAGCTCTCTGTACCTTGTAGGGCATGGACTCGAAGAAGACAGAGGTGGCAGAGATCTTCTTCTTGTCTGTCATGAACCCGTGGGTGAGGTGGCCACCATCGGGCAGGTCCAGCCCCATGATCCTGCCGTGGGGCTCCACCAGGGCCGTGTACACCGCAAAGTTTGCGGGTGACCCTGCAGAGACAGCACACAGGGCTGGTTGTGAATGCTGGGGCACACAGAGGCCTGGGCCACTGTCCTGGCTCTCCTGAGCACCCCAATACCTGAGTAGGGCTGGACATTGACTCCCCACGTCTGGGGGTCGAGCCGGTAGGCCTGCAGGGCTCGCTTCTGGCACAGCCTTTCCAGCTCGTCCACAAACTCCGTCCCACCGTAGTACCTGCAGTAAAGGACAGGGCAGGGGGTAAAACCAAGCTCAGTACTCAGCACGGTCCCTGTGACCAAGCTGGGGAGAAACTGGGGTGATGCCCTGTTTGTGCAGCCACAGCAGATGTGACCCTGCTGAGACTGTCGGATATGTGGCCAAGGACAGAAGCTGAGAAGGTCGGATCCTGTCCTGGAAGAGCCTGGCTGCCAGCATAAGGACATGGCTTCCTTCCCAGAGGTGAGGCCTGGCAGGATGGGGGGTTCCTCTCCCTCCCTGTGAAGGTTTGGGTTGGTGGGACTCTGCCCCAGCCCCGTACCTCTGTCCTGGGTAACCCTCAGAGTATTTGTTGTTCATGCAGGACCCCAGGGCCTCCAGGACTGCCCGGCTGGCAAAGTTCTCCGATGCAATTAACTCCAGCCCCAGCCTCTGCCGCTGCTTCTCCTTCTTGATGATGCTGTGCACCTTTGGGAGAGGAGAGAAACGGCTTCACCCATGCTGGCTCTGCACGGAGGTGAGGATGCTTGGAGAGGAGCCTGGAAAGGTGCTGGGGAAGGGAGATGAGATCCCTTCTTGGTGTAGCTGATGCCAACCAGTCACAGAAAGGGCACAGAGGATGGATAGGTTCCAGCAGCTCAGCCTTGGACCCTGCCATGTCCCTGGCTCGAGGAGGTCAGCATCCCCACGGCTGGCTGGGGGATGAATGAAGCAGCTGGGCAGGAGCCAGGAAGGGGCTCTCACCTCCGGGTCGTTGGTGTCGAGTGGCTCCACCACCATCTTGTTGTGGGAGGCCCAGAGCTCGGCGCTGGGGAGGCCCTGTGTGGAGCTCGCCATGGTGCTGCTGCTGGGTCTGAGTCACCTGCCAGGGGAGAGGGGAGGCTGTGGGATGGCAGCGGGGCTGGTGCTTCCTCATCTCCCTGGGTGCTGCCTGCTGCCATCCCATGGATTCCCTCAGAACAGCCATGGGCTGTTGGGTGAGGAAAACACACACAACTGTCAGGCTTCCCTTGCTGATTTAAGATCAGTTTGTTAATTACAGTGCTTTGATAATGTCTGATACTCTCCCATCACCACCCCTCCCTGAGTTCCCCTCGCCCAGCTTGGCAGTGCCTGATGTTTAATTTCAAGGGCAGTGAAGTGCTCATACCCACAGACCTCAATTTTAACACACGCTGTGATGCCCAGCACGCTTAAACCTCTTGGCTGCTTTGGCCTGGGCAAAGCCCAGCAGGTCAGAGTCCTGCCCCAAACCCTGACTGAAGCATCTTGTGGAGCTGAGAGGCCCTGAGAGGTAGCAGCTCTGCCTCTGCTTGGCTCCATGGCATGGGTGATGCCCAGGCCTGGCAGGAGCCCTCCAGCCCAGTTGATGCCACTGCTGCTCTTGGGGAAGGAGTAACAGCCTTGGCAGAAAACAATGCATCTTTTTACTCATTAACCCTGCATGGATGAGTGAAGGGCCGTGAGCAGGTTATTAAGCAATCCCACATGGTTTCCTTGTGCCAAGCTGCCGAAGTCCATTCACGCCGCCCTTGCTGGACAGGGATGGTCAGCCATGCTCTGGCCCAAGCCCAGGCCTCACTGGCAGGATGGGAATCCAGGCTGGGCTGGGCGAAGGGCTGCAAGAGGAAGTGCTCTGGCTCCTAGCAGGATGCCTGGTTCCTGCGTGTCCCCCCAGCAGAGGCTGCAGCAACGCTCGCGCTCACTGCTTCTGGCTCAGGGGGCACAGAGCTGCCATTCCCCAGTCAGCATGAGACCCGCCCCATGTCCCCTCTGATGGTGGACACCAGTCCAGCCCTGGCAGCTCACCTGGCGAACCCCATCCCCGAAGCTCCATCCCCACCTAGTTCTGCATCCCCTGTATCCCAGCTCCATCACTTCCCACACTCCGAGAGGCTCCCGGTGACGCGCCCCTCTGCCCTGCCCCGGACAGCGGGGACCGGCGCTGCCTGGCCGCTGTCACCCGCAGCGGCATGCGGAGCCGTGTTGTGCCCTAACCCTGCTCTCCCCGCGCGCACGCCCCGGTCCCGGTCCCGGTCCCGGTCCTTACCCGCTCCTGATTCCGCTACCGCGCGGGAGCCCGCGCGCTACCATAGCCCGGCCGGGCCCCGCCCCCCGGCACCGCGACCAATCAGCGCCGCGGTCGGCCCCGGCACCGGCGGCGGGGAACTGGCTCGGGAAGTGCCTGGGCCAATCAGCGCCGCGCTCCGCCCCCTCCCCGCCTCCCATTGGCCCGCGCCGGGGCGGGGCTGGCGGCGCGGCCCGCACGTGGCGCCCGGGGCGCGGGTGACCTTGGCCCGGCCAGGAGGGGCGGGGGGCCCGCAGATGTCACCCCGCTGCTGTCACCGCTCTGCTGTCACCCCTCCTCTGCCGTCACCCACAGCTCCAGCCCTGCCCCCCGTGCACCGCCAGGTGTTTCTCCCCCAGCCCTGCGGTGTTCCCACTGTCCTGCGACTTCCCCCATGAGCCAAAGCATGGGACTCCCACACAGCCTGCACCGGGCAGGGAGCACTTCTAGGTAGCCCCAAGACCCTCCAGCCAAAACCGTGTCTCTAGGACAGCTGGTGTGCCAAGCCGTGGCACGGGTTGGGCACGCTGCCGCTGTTGTGGGGAGCAGAGCAGGCCCTGTTCCCGCATCGCGAGAGTGCAGCCCCGGTGTCCGGAGGGATTACCGGGTGCTCGGGAGGATGCGGGGGGATGAATGGCACAGGCAGGAGAGGGGCCGTGTTTTCTTCATTTTTCAAGTCCGAGTTAGTGGGTGGGCTTGGCCAACCGGCCCGAGGGAACCTGCACCCTCCAGGGCTTCAGGGGTTAAATCAACACACCACAAATTGAGGAAGAAGATCAGGGAATAAGTGATCCTACTCAATTCCTCGTGATCCCAAGCTATGGGAAAATGGGGCGAGGCAATGTGAGTCACTCTGGAGAGGAGCAGCAGAAGGGGAGTCAGCCAGGAGGGTGAGACCACCCGCTGTGGGCAGAGCGGCCAAGGAACACCAGGGTGAGCACTGCCAGGACCTGCCAAGGCAAGTGCCAGGATGAACAGGAGAAAGATGAGGAGAAGGGTGGGTTCACCGGAGGGTGGTGGGTGGGTAAAGGGCCTATGGTTACACTTGGATACAGTTTGGGTGTTGTTCTGCACCCCCCTGGAAGGTGCCTGGGGAAGAAATAGTCTGTTATAACATTATTGTTACCAGTCTAGATAGTATTTGCTGTCATAATTTGTTACTGGTCATCCAAAGAGGACTTGTGGCAGAGGCGGGATCTGGGTTTCCAAGGTTCTGCTGCTGGCCCATGCTGGATTGTTGCTGAGGGTCACTGGATAAAGGCGTTCTGACAGCACCAACACCAACAGCAAAACTGGGGTTGGTTTCTCTGGTTGAGGTGATTTCTGCAAGGTGCAGCTGCACATGCAATAGAGAAGGACTTTATATTAATTATAAATTAATTTATCTAATCTTGCTTTTCCTACACATTTTGTGCACAGTTGCTCACAAAGATTTTCACCCCTGTTGAGCCATAGGAGCCGCAGATAACAGTGCTGTTGTGATTTCAGGTCTTGGCTTGCTAGTGATGGACAGCACCTCTTCTTCCCCTTTGCCCTTCTCTGCCAGCTGCCCCACGCAGCAGCCTGAGAACGCCACTGACCATGACCACTACTCTGGCCTCCAGAAGACCATGCACATCCTCTCCATGGTGGTGTACAGCATCTCCTGTTTGCTGGGGGTGACAGGGAATGGCCTCGTCATCTGGATTGCAGGCTTCAAGATGAAGAAGACAGTGAATTCCATCTGGTTCCTCAACCTGGCCATAGCTGACTTCATCTTTACCTTTTTCCTGCCCCTCAGCATCGCCTACACCGCCCTGGACTTCCACTGGCCGTTTGGGAAGCTCCTGTGCAAGCTGAACAGCACCATCGCCTTCCTCAACATGTTTGCCAGCGTCTTCCTCCTGACGGTCATCAGCATTGACCGCTGCGTTTCCGTGGCCTTTCCCGTCTGGTCTCACAACCGCAGGAGCCCCAAGCTGGCGGCCAGGATCGCGCTGGGCATGTGGGTCCTGGCTGTCCTGCTCAGCTCCCCGTACCTCGTTTTTCGGGACACCGTGGTCATTTCCAGGAATGTCACCAGCTGTTACAATAATTTCGCGCTGTCCGATGACTACGCGTCCGAGGCGACGCGCAGGCTATGGAGGATGCGGCACAAAGCGATGATCGTCACACGATTCCTGTGTGGGTTCCTCATCCCCTTCATGGTCATTCTCATCTGCTACAGTGTCGTGGCTGTCAAGCTGAAAAGAAGGCAGTTGGCCAACTCTGCAAAGCCCTACAGAATCATCATTGCTGTCACAGTCTCGTTTTTCCTCTGTTATTTCCCCTATCACGTCTTCTCCTTGCTGGAAATATCCAAAAACTCTTCCAGCCATGAGATGAAACTGGCCCTTTACATAGGGATCCCCTTGGTTTCCAGCCTTGCTTTCTTCAACAGCTGCATCAACCCCATCCTGTACGTCTTTGCGGGGCCGGATTTCAAGGAGAAGTTTCGCCAGTCCATCCTGTCCACCTTTGAAGGGGCATTCAGCGAGGAGTCGGTCCTGGGCAGCCTGACCAGCCGGCGCAAATCCAGGTCTGCTTCGGAAATGGAGGTCCCGAGGGTCTGAGTGGGCACCAGTGTGGAAGGGGCCATTCTTTTCTCAGCAATTTCCCTCATTTTAGAGCTCAGATCATGGGACTGGGCACTGCAAAGGGCTGCACTTGTTGACGAGGTGTGATTTTGTGTTTTGGAGGTATCTCAAATGTGCTGTGATTTAACACACAATGGGAATGGAAGAACTCTCTGGAGCTGCAGCAAGGTGGGTTAAAGTAGCAGCATTTTACGGCTCGTGCCTTTTGACTCTTGTTTATGGATCCTTTACAGAAAGAGGGTTAAATGCAATGGCTGTATATATTTTAGTAGGGAATGGAATAGTAAGACACTCATCTTCTCTCTTGTCAAGCAGGACAAATCAGTGATCGTGCTGCTGTTACTCAGATTTGATGTACAGCATAACTGTTTCTGAGCAGTGCTTGTCTCTGTTTGTGTTTGACATGTTTCCAGCCCTTAAATAGTGGAGATCTGATACTTTGTGCTGTTGGTGAACGAATTTAACCCCCAATAAACTTGTGTAAAACATACCCAGCCTGTCGTGTTGCCTGTGGGATAAAACATTTGATCCAATCTGACTGAGCAGGTTCATCTTTGGTAACAGAACAAGTAGATAAAAAGATTAAGTATCTAGAATTTGAAAACAAACCACTGGTATTAGCAGCAGCTCTATGAGTGAGGCAGACAGGACATGACCTGGGTGTAAGGACTTGCCTGGAGCACGTGGATCTGACTGCCAGACCGTGGTTATAACTTATTGTTGGTTTCAGACCTTTGGGTACATTTGAAAACCAGAGAAATAAGATTGGGAAGAGAAATAAGAGCAAGCGGTTGAGCTGAGTCTGGTCAAGTTTCATGTTTGCAAACTGCCCAGAATGAAGATGGTGGGGACTTTCTTGCAGGCTTCATAAGCCCCTGGAACTCTTACATTTTTGTGAGTAGAAAATGTTGGTCATGTATCAGGGAATGACAGCACTGAGGTGTTGTCATTCCCAGCCCATCCTCAGCAGCTGAACAAGCAGTGACGGTATCACACCTCCCTCTCCTGCCCTACCCAATTTACCTGTAAAATAGTGCAACCTACTAATTGTCCTGTTCATCCTGTCAGAAACCTGCCTTGGAGCCTCCCTGCTCTGGTGGCTGGAAAATCTGTGACTCCCAGCTGGAATGTAGGAATTGACACGTACCTCACTGTTCTGCATGGATGATGTTAGGAGTGAGAGCTGTCACTTGAACATGTTGGGGATTAATTACAGGCTTGCTGGGCCATGCAATATTGAGTGAAGGTTGTGATCCTAAATGCACACGTGCACTTCACCTTACATTCATGCACAAACCCGCTGAGAACAGGGAATGTAACACGACCATCTCATGTGAAGCTTGAGTGAACAGAGAGATTTAACCTTCGCCACAAATTGCTGCCTGTCATGCAGATAAAACTGCAATGTTTGCTATGCAGCACGTAACTCTGGGGCTATTTACTTGCTCCTGGAGGTAAACTACAGCATCGATTGCCATGTCAAGGTTGTGCAGACCCACGTTTGGTCTTTCTGGTTTTCCTTATCTGTTTGCAGAGTCCACATAATTCCTTGTGACAAGAGTCTCTGTGAGTGTTGGACCAAGGCCTTGGACTCCTGTCTTGCCTCTCTCCTCATCCTGCCAGCCTCGAAGGTCAGGATTTGAAGTGTTGACCTGGTTTGTGGTAGGAAAGAAAGCAATTTGCTGGGTCATTGGGAGATCCAAGGTGGGTACAGATTCCCATGGGACAATGTGATTTAAGTGAAGCAGATTATCTCAATGATCTAAGGAGTTACCACTGGAAAAGCTGTAGGTAACGGAGCAGGATGAGCTTGAGATAGAGATGGATTTGTCATCCCGGGTCTGATCCCTGCCCTTTGTGCAATGGGAAACCATGCTGACAGCAAGACAGGCCAGGTTGCCAAGGGATTGGTTCCAAGGTAAATCTCCCATTGTATCGAGTTCCCTCATGTTCAGACTACCTCATTATCATAGAATAATTGTCAGTCCCTCATTCCCAACTAGGAGGCAGTTCACTCTCTCCGATATTTCCATTTGCCATATGCTTATCTAGAAAAGGTTGAATGAAAAAAAGAGGGAAACACTTTCCAACAGGCAATCCAAGGAGGCTGAAGGGCTGCTTTGGCAACTGTGCCCCCCTCTGACGCAGCTTTGCTGTCAAGGCTCTTTCAGATGCCATGGGATGGGTCGAACAGCCTGAACCCCCCCAGTATTTGCAGTCATTGAGAAAGGTGCTGAACCCTCTGCCCTGCTGGCGTGAGGCCTCATTGGTCCTGCAGAGGGGCCGATCCGACAGCCCCGCTCCTACAAACAGCAGGCTGGGATGGGCAGAGCCACTGGGGCATTCAGGGTCCAGGCATTGAGGTGTGTGTGGTCCAGGCTGTGCACGGGGAGCCTTAGCTGAGAAAAAAAGCAAGTTTTTAGCAAGCAATTAAGTCAGGGATCTCACCAGGAACAGCTGTTGCTGCCGTGCTTTGGAGGAGAGACCACTGCAGGTGGCTCTTGAGCTGGGAGAAGCTGCAGAGATGTCAGGGAGGGAAGCAGCCAAGGAAGTGGTAACTCAAGAGGAGGAAGTATTTTCTCCCTAGGATCTGGATGACAGCAGAGAGATAAAAACTGGGCTTAGAAGAGTTAAGAGGAAAGAGGAAGGAGTGGGAGCTAAGACAGTTTTGAAAGTATCAGCAGGCAGGATAGTGAATGCAAATGAATGGGAGGGACACTGCAGCAGGTGAGAAAATTCTCATTAAGGAAAGCTTAATGAGACAATAAAAGCCTCTGGGAAGCCTCACAGTCCCCACGCCTCTCCTCTGGTGAGACTTTCCTGGTGAGTAAAATTTTTAAGTGTCTCACTCTGGAACTTGAGGAATTGCCTTGTTTGATAAGGTCAAAGACAGTGCATGCAGGTCTGAGAGCAGAATCTCTTCCAGAGATTCCCGATTCTCCTGCTGCAATCAGGCAGGAGATAATACAGTGAGTAAGAGGAGAGGTACTGGTAGAAAGCTTTTCTGTGAAGGAGCTGTTGGTAATAGTGTCAGTAAATGGGGTAGGCTGAAGAGAACTGGGTGAGGTTCAGCCTTTCTTGGTGTAGCAGCTGGGAGAGGGTCCCATCCCCAGAACGGGGGTTAATCTGCTCTTGCTGATCCAGGGCTGGTCCTAGCTGGCACCAAACTGGGGAGGGCACAGGATACTCTGCTGGTTGCACTTTGCTCCTTCCCTACACTTCTTCCAGCTCCTTTTCAGTGTACAAGCCTAGGTTGGTATCAAATCTTTCTTTACATCATCCAGCTGTGTATGCAAAGCACAGGACCTGCTCTCATGCACTGAATTCTGCTTTAATCTGCAAAGTTACTTTACAATGACCAAGTCAAGGCTTTCCTGTGCTCACTAAATGCCTGCACAGGCAGTGTGTGCTCCTTGAAGAGAAGCTGCAGCTTACTGAGGCAAATGGCAAATCATGCTGGGACCCAGTCAGTAGGACAAGGAGGAATAGGGCACTAATTAGTGTTTGTCACGGACTGTGTAGCTGTTCAAATTCCCTAAAATGGTATGATTTCACTGTGCAGTCCAACCACTTTAACCTAAAGGCCAATCAAAAGGCAAACCACACCTGTAAACATCAGGTGATGGACGTGAGCAGGATGTTACCCAGATTTTGCAGGACAGAACTGCCCACGCACAGCAAAGCAGAGAGAATCTGTGAACCAAACACAAGGCACCACCGCCGGCTTTTGCTTCAGGGCTGTGTTTGTCCAAACCCTCACCCTGATATCCAGCTTGAGCCGTCTGTCTGTGCAGGGCCTGTCACGCTCCAGGTATTCCCACAAACCTCTCGTCTCCTTGTTGGGAGGCTGGTTGGAGATAACCCCGTGTCTGTGCTGTGGCTAATGCAGCAGATTTGTTAAACATCACAGGCTCACCCGGAACTGGGAGCGCAGTTGGAAACTGGAAAAAAAACCCCTGAACTCGGGGACTCTGTCAGTCAGAGCTTTGTGACTCAGGGGGAACAGAGCTGTGACAAATGAGTCTGTGCCTGTTTCCCACAGACAGCCAAGCAGTAATATTTGATAAAGCAATGAGCGCTGTCTACTGACACAGCCCTGCCCGCAGAGATGTGTTCCCTGCTCCAGGATGTTTATTAAAGCACTTTGCTTCCCAGACATGGGGAATGCTATTTCCAGATCACTCCCAAGATATGATAAAATTACACCTCCTTCCATCAATTCCAAAATGCATTTATAGATGTTCTGAGTTCTGCCTCCCTAGCTGGGTAATATCCAAGGCAGAATCTTCTGGAAATTGGACAGAGCTGTACCCCAGGCAGTAAAGCTGAAGGCAGGGGAGCAGGGAGATGATGGCTTTTGGTCTGTGCTCAATGTGGAGGTGTCTGTGTGCTGCAGAACCTCCCTGTGGGCTCAGAGGGGCTCTGGAGGGTAGAAGATATTTTTGGGATGCCTTTATTTGTTGGGAGAGACCAAACCTATCCACAGGGCTCTGTCAGGATCAAATCAGAGCACTTCTTTGGTGCACCATAGGTCTGATAGGTCTCACTGTCAGGTGGTTTGGTAGGTGAGCTTTAATATCCACTTTTTTTAAAAACAAAACCCACTCAAACAAACAAAAGCCAACCTGGCTGAGCAATGATGGATGGAGCTCAGGGGCCTGGGTGACAGCAGCATTTATCTTCTCTCAGGTGATGGATGCAGGTTGTCATCCAGCCCAGTGCTGGATGAGCAGTGCCCTTCACCTTAGCTGGACTAGGTGTGGTGTTGGGGGAGTTTTTTTGCACATCTCTGCTTTGCTAGGGTCGCACCTGGATTAAGAACAACAAATCTCTGTGAGCCAGTGTGCTCACACAGAGCAAATTTTCAGAATTCCTTAGATGGCTGCTAATTGAATCATTGTAAATGAAATAAAATCTGTGTGCTCATCTTGGAGCAACTGTTTGTTGAACTCTTAGCGTTTGGATAGAGAATTATCAAATTAACAAATCCCTCTCCCTTGGGAGCTGAGATTTACACTGGTATTCCTCAGATCAGGCAGACAGAGGTGGGAAAGAAATAGATTTTTTTTTCCCCCCTACAAAAATGAAGGCAGTAGCCTTACAAAAAGGATGGGAAGACAGGATCACTTAGTTCCTGGTCCTGTGGTTTGCTTTAGTGTCAAGAATTTGGGGCAGCACAAATCAAACAGTCAGCAAATTCTGAATGCCCTAGGGTATTGAAAAATGCTTCTGGGGAAGGCTGCTAATTGCATTAAGGGGTCAGTGCTTCACCACGTGTTGTTTTTGATTGTTCTGCGTTAAACTGCTCTGCCACACCAGCCTGTAGTGGAATTCTGCGAGGGACACCAATGCTAAGAGAAATCTCTGCTGCTCTGTGAAGAGGCCAACAAAAAGCTCACTGCCTTTCCTTTTTGTCCTGAAAGCCCTGAAACAAAAAAAAAGAACCAGCTTGGGTCAACGATCCTGAATCAATTGTGTGGAAGCACCAGCTTGGAAGCAGAAAAACATGGAGTGGGAATGGTGGGGGTGGCGAGGGAGGGACTATTCCCTTCCACCTCAGTGTGATTTGGAAGAGCATGTAGGAAAGGCAGAGGATCACTGCAGCATCTAAGAGGCTGGTGGCCTCTCTGCTCATAGATTTCTAACAGATGTCCTGGCTTTGTGAGCCTGCAAGTGGAGTGCTCGACATCTGCTCCACAGCTGCAGGTTAAACGGCTTCTCCTTCCCCAGCTCCCACTCTGCTGGAAAAAAAAAAAAAAAAAATCAAAAAGGAGATTACAAAGTCTCGGAATGCATGAAGCAAGAAGCAAATGTGAAATCTGGGGAAAACACTGGCCTGTGAATGTTTAAAGAGGAAAATGCAGCTTGCAGAGGCAGAAATGCAGTTTCAAACTATGAATTTAATGTTTGGTGAGCTGACCTGTGGCTTTTCTTCCTCTTTTACGTTAAGGCCAGCATGGACAGAAATATCTGCTGGGATGCTCAGCCTTGCTCCAGGACACCCTGCAGCCCAGGAATAATCAAATGTAATTGCTTTTTGTGAGAAAAGCTACAGCAGAAAGTACCTGATTTGAAGCTTGATGCTAAATGCTAAAATTCTGATCCAGAAAATGCTGTTCAACTTGGGCGTACTGTGAAATGTAATTTAAAACAGGTTCTAACTGTGTAGTCTGGGGGAAAAAACATGGTGTTTGGGTTTTGTGTTTAAAGGAGGGATGTATGTCTGTGTGGGATGACTGTAACTTCCTTAAAGCAGTTTTGTCATGGGTGTCTTGGGATAAAGCTTTTTTTTTTTTTTTTTTTTTCTTTCTTTTTAAACAGAGTACCCAAAATAAGAGTCTCATTTCAGATGCCGAAAGAATCTTCGTGCAGTTCAACTGATGTATGTGGCAAGGAGAATCCTGAGAGGACTCTGGATAAATCATGTACGCTTTTGACAAGGAACTGAGAGGCCACTGAGAGTTTCTGTTCTTAATTTACTTTCCAAAAATGCCTCTTTTTCTATAAACACTATTCTGAGGGCAAAGGCCAGGTGGTAGCTCAGTGTCTGGCAGGGATGGAGAGGACCGGCCACAGTGATGGAGATGCCCAGAGCAGAGTGGCAGCCGCCAATCCATCCCTCTCTGGTGGGGATGCAGGTGTGGGAGCTCCAAAATAATGGCACCCTGTGAACATCACTCTGTTATTTCACATGGATTTTGCACCCGGGGTAATTTTTGGTGGGGGGGCAGCTGAATTGTGGTGTTGGGATCCCCACATCATCCCAGTTGGGGACTTAGATCTGTACTTCTCTTTCCCAGCAAAGGACAACAAAGCTCGTGACGGGCTTAGAAGATGTATTTTATGAGGAATGACTGAGCTGGGTTTGTTTAATCTGGAGGATGCTCAAAGATCCTCATCGTTTTCCTCAACTCCCCGAAAGGATGCTGCAGTAAGGAGAGGGTTGGTCTTGGATATTGCCTTAAGCTGAGACACGGGAGATTCAGAATAGATATTAGAAAAATTATTTTCATTGTCCGCGTGGTCAGGCATTGGAATAGGTACCCAGCGAGGTGGTAGAGTCACCATCCCTAGAGGTGTTGGAAAGGGCATCCGCATCTGCTGATGTGGTTTCGTGGTACTGCTGGGTTGATAGCCGCACTGGATGATCCTAAAGGTCTCTTCCAACCCCTGATGATTCTAAAATTCTACGATTCTGTGGTACAAGGCCCCATGCCGGTCCCCAGGAGCACGGCGGGGGTACAGGGGGAAGATGGCGGCGGGTCCCCTCAGCGCGGGGGGGAAGGGGGGGGGGGCGTCGCCTCGGGCCCGCCCCGCCCGCCCGCGCTCCCTCCCTCACGCCCCGCCGCCATCTTGCCCGCGGAGCACCGGAGGGGCTGAGCTCCGCCGCCGCCTCTGCCTCTCCCCCTCCTTCCCCTCCGGCCGGGCCACCTTCTCCCGGGGCCGGGGGGCCGGAGCCGGCAGGTAAGGTCTTCAGCGAGCGGCACTCCCGCCCACTCAGCCCACTTCAGCCGGCTGTGTGAGGGCAGGACATCCCCCTTCCCCGCACGGGGTTCCGACGCCTGAGGAATGGGCTACGTCGCCCTCCCCTCAGGGGATGGAGACGCTCTCCTGGGCGGCCCCTTTGCGGGGCTGCTCGGGCTCTCCGCAAGCCCCACAGGTGAGAGGCAGCGGCGTGGGGCTGCGGCGTGCCCGGGCCGCTCTCGGGGAGGAGAGATGCGATCCATAGGGACCACAGGGCCTGTGTAACCCACCTGGAGCATCCGAACGGCTGGTAGGGAGATGTGGGCTGGAAGGATCTGTTAGCCCAGGGGGATCGGTGAGTGTGGAGGGACGGGGAAATTCCCTGTGGGGAGATTGGTGAGAGGGTGCAGATTCCCTCCATCCCACGGGGTCCGTTCCTTAGTACCATGGTTATCCCATCCAGTTATTCCTGCCTCTGTTGCTTTCTGTGTGGACATGCTCAGTTCATGCAGGCATAAAGCCATGTGTGCCCAGTAATTGTTGTGCTCATCATGATGTGTCTGTGTAATTGTGTGCAGCCCGAAAGGAAAGGCAGGAGCTTGTGCTGCAGCCTGTTCTGTGGTGCTTGTGTTCAACCTTGGAAAGTTGGCCCACCTCAAACCAGAGGGTTATGGTCCCATCTGCCCCTGTGGAATCATGTCTTTGCACATCTAATAAAGTTTTGTGAGCTTGCTTTCATCCCAACACCTGTTTGAAGGTTGATATATCCGTACTACTCTTGCAATGCAACTTCCCAGCCCACACACACCATAGCCCACTTGTAGCTGCTGAAGTACATCCACAAGGAAGCCCTTGACCTATAGTTACGTGAAGAGCAGTGTTCACTGTTCTTGTGAATACATCAGTATCTTACTGTGGTGTAAAGTGCACCCTCAGCAACAGTTGGGAGCCAACAACTCATCTTTTCAGGTCTCTCAAAGCTCTTACTTTCCCTAATCCGTGGAACGAAGAAAACTCACAATTGGATAAAATATGCCTTCTGAACACTCTGTGGATGCTTTTATTAACATGGAAAGTTGCCTGCACGCTGTTCCCATCCAGACACACAAACAGGGTGCTATGAGGTGGTGTTCTGAGACCTGAAATCTTTTCAGGCATGTGCTCACTCTGGTGGAGCTGAGATGGATCTTGAACACCGTCATGAATATTTGATGGATGATGGGCATTACTTGACAGCTGGGAGTTGCAGAGTGAGTGAGCAGCAGAGCAGAGAAACACTAGCTAAGAAATGGGGTTTTTTTAGCTCTTTAGTTTGAGAGGGATACAGGTCTTGCTTTGGGGATATGTGGGGACTCTTCTGGTTTTAGTGCAGTGAAACAATCAGACGTTCTGGGGCTGAAATTATCGCTGTTTGTGCTCAGTCTCTGCACGGTTTGGAGGTTCTGATGACAGGCAGGTTTTCATTCACAGCAGCTGAGCAGAGCTCAGCCTTGGCACCAACTGATTTTTTGTTAGGAAGTTCCTGACTTAACTTTGGCTCTTCACAAGAGTGATCTGGGCTCATCTGACAAAGCTAAACTGGGTGAGAATGTGTCTGCTTGTAAAGGAGATGTGAAGGAGTTTCATTACAGACCTAGCCAGCTGTTCCTGCAAATACAAAACTCTTGTTTTTCTTTTGGTTGCTGTTTTGGAGTACTTAATAGTTGATACATCATCAGCTTTTTCTAACCAATTACATGTGACTATTAGATAATTCTGTTTCTCAGCAGGGAGATCTTTACCAGGAAAGAAGTTACTGATTTAGCTGTAACTTCAGTTTACTTTGGTTTAAATTATGCTGCTCATATTTAATATTTCCGGTCCTCTGCATAATACTGAAATGGATGATGAAGGATTGGATTATTTATACAGCAGAAGTGCAGCAGGATTTTGAGTTGAGTGCTGCTTTGATCTATCCAGGGCTGCTGGTCAATGTGATCTTTTTTTCCCTTTTATTTGGCTAAAATGATATAGTAGCAGTAATCATGAAAATGTGATTTACAAAGAGTAATAAAAAGCTGGAATCCCATCAAATCCTTGACGAGATTAGTGGTTTGTGCCTTTATTTGAAACAAAAAACAAATGATACTGATTTCCTCCTGATATTTTTCTCCTGTTTTCACAGGAGAAATATTGCTTTCAAAGAATGACAACAGCTGCTTCAGCAAGTGGATTTGCTGTGCAAGAGGTCATTATTTACAGCTGCCAGCTTTATTGAATTCTTCCTTACATTTCATCCTTATTTGTAAGTTTATAAGTTGCTGCAAAGCGATGAAAAGAGGCTCAGCTATGGAAATAAACTCTTCTAGCCAGGACCCAGGAGCTCTTTTTAGCTCAATTCTGCCCCTGACTGTCTTTGTGATCTTGGAAAAGTCAATAAATGTTGCTCAGTTCTAGAAAATGAACTGGACAAGCTGATGGAAAAAAATATCAGTGTTGCTGGATGATAGCCTGAGGAAAACAGTTAAAAAGGAAAAACCTGTTGGTGTTAGAAGGTTGTCTTGGGGGATCTTTGGAGAGCTGTAGGAAATCTATTAAAGTGGGGATAATAGATATTAAGGATGCTGGAATATCCAGGCTTATGGGAAACTATACTTTCTAAACAGAGAAAATGTGTTTCTTTGTTTTGTTTTGGTTTGTTTTTTAACATGGATTTAAATGATCTTTGATCTCTTGCAGTCTTTTAGAAGCGGCAAAACAACTTAGGGTTGATGTTTTGTGTGCCATCAACTGAAATTGGGGCCATCATGAATATCACCAAGGGTGGGTTGGTGCTGTTCTCAGCTAATTCCAATTCCTCATGCATGGAACTGTCCAAGAGGATTGCAGAGTAAGTAAAATCTGCAGGGAACCTTGGGATCTTGGGGTTATTCTGATGGGATTTGTTTTAGTGGACACTTGATTTCCCTATTTAAGGAAAGTTACATGGGAAGACTGCCATGGTTTGCAGGAATATGGAGTGTGCTCTATGGGAGAGTGTATTTTAACAGCTCAATAACCAAGAGAGTAACTTGTGTTTGAATTGTTCCGTGGCAGGTTGTGATTGGCTGCAGCATTTTATAGGGAATACGTGGGATAATTAATGTTTGGATAGTGTTAAATCATCATGGCAGAAGTTTTCTAACTCCTTGTAGTGTTTTTTTTTAGGCAGGAAAACTACATCCCTCCTGATCTCTCTATATTTTGGATGGGAACATTTCTTTAGCTTAAATCCATGAATAGCTTCAGCAGAACTTTTAGGACTTCAGTATATTTTTACTGTGCTAATTAGGATGCATAACATTACTGGGAATTTTGGACAGGATGGATTTCTTCCAGAGGCTTATTTACCCAAAGTTAGGTGTGATAGGAGGAGAAAGGCGAGTGCAAAGAAACCCAGGTTGCATGTGGAAAGAATTTGGGCCTGAATGTAGAGCATACCATGGTCTCCTTTTTGTAGTGATGGAGTCTAGCTACTGCTAACAAGGAATAAATACAGCAGATATTGCTCTTCTGTTATCCATAAAATAGTGCTTGCTACTCTTTCCTCTTCACTCTGCATTGACTTTTTCCTATAGAGAAGAATGATTTAAAAGTGGTGTGTTTAAGTATTGTGCACACTTACGTTGCCACGTGTTTGTGCATATATAGATATACATATATGGCAAGAAATATATTAAAAATTAGAAAATGTTGCGTGATTTAGTATTCCAGCATTTTTTTTCCTGCTCCTTCTACTGAGCTTGACTAATAAGTTTAGCATAGTCTACAGTGCAGCTTTTGGAAATTGTAGGTGCTTTTTAAAGAGATATTCACTGTAATTACTGGCTTCATGATTTGGGATTTCTTTTCCTTGTTTTTTTCCCACAGAATGCAGCCTTTTCAGTAACTATTGCATTATATGGGATTTATATTTGTTTTGCTCTTCCTATCCCCTTACTGATTTCCAGCTTTTTTCTGTTCCCACAGGCGCTTGGGAGTTGAGATGGGGAAGGTTCAGGTTTATCAAGAGCCAAACAGAGGTGAGCATTTAATTAGCAAAACTGGAAATGTACCTGACACTGATTTGCATCTATTGATTCCCCTTTTCTTAGACTCTAAAAAGAGTTTTGCTCTTGCAAATGTTACATATTTCTCTTCTTGGCAGAAACACGAGTGCAGATTCAGGAGTCTGTGAGAGGAAAGGATGTGTTTATCATCCAAACAGTTTCAAAGTGAGTAACTGTTTAAAGACCCTGTGCTACCATTTGATCTGGGCTGTCCATAGGAATGCTTCTGGTTTTCATTTTTAATCACCTTTTATGTTGGTGATGCAGTGTAATAAGCTTAGATTAACTTGATAGAGGCTTTTCTTTGGGGAGGGGGTTTTTACTGGTTTGGGAGTTTTTTTTAATATGTGCACAAGAACAGCTTCGGCATAAGCTAACTTCTGTGATTTTAATTTTTAGTGAATATATCAATAAAACCTTCCCCTTGGTCTCTGCATTCCTTCCCTAAGTGTATTCTTTTGCTTATGTCATTTTCTTTAAATTCTTCTCTTTTCAGCTCCCTATCTCTAGCACCATCACAGAGTTCTAGATGTAGGAGGAATGTTTCCTGGGCAATGTGTCCTGTGAATCAGAAATTCTTTCATTTTATGTGAAAAGAACTTTACAAACGCTAAGACTTTTTTTTAATGGCAGCAGAAATAGTAGGTCTTAGCTGATGACCAGTTCTCTAAAAATGCGCCCTCTTCATCTCTGCTGGGTTTAAATACTGTGGTGAATACAGGATTTTTATGCACTAGCTACAGAAACAGATGTTTCTCGTTGCAGGGATGTGAATACCACGATCATGGAGCTCCTGATCATGGTGTATGCGTGTAAAACCTCCTGTGCCAAAAGCATTATTGGAGTGATTCCTTACTTCCCCTACAGCAAACAGTGCAAGATGAGGAAAAGGGGCTCCATTGTCTCTAAATTGCTGGCCTCGATGATGTGCAAAGCTGGTAAGAATGTGGCTGTTCTTAAATAATCAGGGCAAAGTGGGGCTCCTGCTGTCAGCTTCCAGGTTTAGAGAGATCTGTACACAAAGTTGGAGTCTGTTTAAAAAAAATTGCCAAGTTTTTCATGTGTTTAAAACCTACATTAAAAGGAGAATGTAATTAGAAATGTTTCCAAATGATGAGTTCATAAAAACCCCAGATTTGATACAACCATTTTACATCGAGTTGTACTGAGCTGGCACAATGAATCTGCTGGGCTGAGCTGCTTTGGGCTGTGGTATCCACCTCTCATAATAGCATCCTCTGCCTTTCTCACAGTCTGGAACAGTTGTGCCTTGTCATTTGTGTCGGTTTTTTACTTGTTGGATGAATGCACTTTGTCCTTTACATTTGAGACCATGTGGGAGAATGAGATTATTCATTTTCACAGCCTTCAACACTTTTGCTACTCCTTTCTTTTCACTCCCATCCCTGGTTAGAAAGCAGGCAGTTAGAACAAACTGTGTGAGCTGGGTTGTTATTTTGAGAGAAGTGGTTTTTGATTAGGAGCTGGGCCCAATTTTCCAGAGTTCAAAACTCTGATGAGCGTGCCAGGGTTTTGCTGTGTGACAGAGGACAAATCAGTGCTTCCATTTTGTGCCATGTCCAGTGGAGAAGGATCTTGCCTGCCTCAGTGTGGCACTGCAGAGTCAGTTATGTGCAGTGTTCTGAGGTTCTTTTTAAAAAGTCACTGTAGAAGTCTCAACATGTTAATGCCAGTGTGCTTAAGAGGGACTAAAATGAATTTATTATGTACTTTCACTTAGTGTTCTCATGCAGCTTAGAGATTTCCTGGACAAACTGCAGTGAAACTTAGAAAAATAAAGTGTCTTTTCTCTCTTACTGTTCTTTAAAGTGCTTCTCTCTATGTCTTATTATTCTGTTTTAAAGGACTAACTCATCTTATTACCATGGATCTACATCAGAAGGAAATTCAGGGCTTCTTCAATATTCCAGTTGATAACTTGAGAGCATCCCCATTTTTACTCCAGTACATCCAAGAAGAGGTGAGGAAGGCCTTTTATTACAGTTGGTTTTTTAAATTCTTTTTTTGTCATGTCATAAAGAGCTGGTGTTTTCTTACCCATGCAGCAATGCTGGTTTTTTCTTAGGTATATTCCCCTGACACTGAAAAAAAAATAGGATTTTCTTGCTCTTGATGTCCCTTTCCTATTTCCAATTTCCTTGACATTTATAGGATGGGCTACTTGTGTGGGTATAAATTTAAATCACATAATAAACACTTTGGAAGTCGTAAAGTGTGAGAGATCCTGTTGATTGTGCTCTGAAAGTAAGACTGGTGGGTGGAAATCTCACCCACTGCTTGTTCAGGCTGCGTGTCTTGACTTGAGGAGCTTAACTTGCGGTGTTCTGTGCCTCCATTTCTCCATCTTATTTTTATAAGGGTTTTGAGAAGTGCTACTGGTAGATTCGCCTGTACAAAATTTGCAAATGATAATTGTAGGTATAAGGTGCACGTTAAGCCTCTGACTAATGGTAATTTGGAATAAAGCAAATGCTTTCTTCCTGGTGAGAGAAAAGGTTTAGCTCACTCTTGCTTTTGAATCCAAGCTATTTCTTTTTATAGAGATAGGAATGCCTCAATTTAAAAACAAAACACACCCCACCCCACCCCCTAAAGAAACCCAAACCAACATGATTTTGTTATGACAGTATAAAAATCTGTTTGGGGAATCAGTTACCATTTGAATCCCTCATTATAATTTCATTTGGTAATAGAGACAAAGAGGATGGCAGAAAAAAACTCCAGGCTCTGGCTTTGCCAGTCTTGTGTTCCAGGAGAGAAGTGTTGCACATTTTAAACACTTAAAACTTAAAAAAAAGAACAAAAGTGGAAAACCAAATACACGAACACAAGATACGTTGTGCCTTTATGTATTGCTTGAAAGTGTGGTTTATGCTCAATAACAAGCTCATGGTCCTGATTTGGTCTTGAAGCACATTTTGATTCCTGAGCTTTTAATGGTTTACACAGAATTGTTGCAGCTTTGAGTCTGGCACTACTGTGCAGTCTAACAAATGGCCACTTGTAGAGATCTGAGTTATGTGTAGAGAAATCTTGAAAGATACTTTCAGTTCTTCATTCCTCTGCTCGTCCATGAAGGGATTTTCTAAAACCAGAGTTAACTGATCACATGGGATCTGTACTGGCAAGTACCTCCACCAACTAGATCATTTATAGTATCTTTGCTTAAAACTTTGATTTGTTGCTGCTCAGGGGGAATTTAGTATTCATCTCAAGTTCCTGGTGGCCACAACTTGCTGGATGTCCTGTGCTGGGAATGCCAGAGCTTCCAAAGCTTTTGGAGTCGTGATAGGATGTACTGAGGAGCTTGAAATGGAGTCCAGTTTGATAAAAATGAAGGTCACTTAAAAAACATCACTGAAAGTTATGAGGATGAGGGCTTGTAGTTGTTCTCTGTTGGAAATTTATGCCTAGGTGTGAAGAGAATTACTTAGTGCTCTGGGATGAAGGCAGTCCAATCAGTGAAATTCCTGTGATATGAAAATTTGGTGTTTTCCTCTGTGTTCTTGGCAAATGTTGGATACTTGGTGGCTTCTCTTTTCTTTGTGCATGTGTTAATCCTAGAGTGACGTAGCCCTTTGTTACATGGACTTGTTGATACCTCAGTGTCTTTGGGATGACATTTCTGGCTTTCTGTCTTCATTTTTGAAGAGCTGAGAACAAATTTGGTAATTTGGCAGGGGAAAAATGAGGCAATGGTGTCTGAACAAGATCAAAGCCTTTATTATGTCAAGTGACAGGCCCTGCCTTGTCCATACCTTCCGTCATGTTAATCTTTGTAGCCTCTTGTATAACTCAGTGTTTATAAAGGACAGAACATGCTGAATTCCCAGTTTATAGGTGGAGTTACTAACATTGTGGATTATTAAGGTTGCCTGACATCCTCAGAAGAATTTCTTATTTTCAGTTGCTTGAGCTCTTGCCCAAATTCAGAACTTATTTTTTCTTTCCCGTGCCCATTTCAGGTAGAGCTTTTGGAAATAATCTGCCACTGCAGTTTGTATGTTTGAGGATAAGATTGTGGAAGAACTTGCTTGTGTTTGCTGTTTGCAGAAACCCCAAGCATTTCTGTGCTCTGGAATGGGTATTTGACATCTGCCAGCAAGGTGGTGAGCTGCATGACGGGGTGTCATCCCCACAAATCTGTGAATTACATCCCTAACAGATCGATTTGCAGGTATTTAGTGAAGAGTCTTCCATCCCTTAACACTGGGATTCTGAGGACTGGACCTGCTGTGTAGGACTATGGTTTTTGGACAGAAGAACAGACAGGTTCTCTTTAAGCTGCTCTCCATAGGGATGGATCATCCCAGGGCAGCACAGTGAAGGAAAAGGCTGAGTTTGCAAGGAGTGGGGTAAAATGAGATACCAGTGGGAGTGCAGTTGTAGTTGCTGTTGGAAAGGAGGACTGGAAGTGTGCATGGTGGAATACTTGACTTGTTACAGACAAGCCAGGTGAGTCTGATGTGGAGTCATTGTTTGCAGGGAAAATGGAGATGAGGATAAGAAACTTTTGAGAGATAGGGATAAAATGCTGGTTAAATGGGGAGCAGGAGTCTGGAGTGAAAAACCAGTCTGAGAATGGGGCAGGGGCGACAAACTCAGGGGCAGACTGTGCTTGTGAAGTCGGAAACACCTGTGAGACTTCAGAGGGAAACCCAGACTTCCTGGCCTTACCACTTGGTGCTGTCAGCATTTGCAGCAGCATCTCCTCATGCTGAGCAGCATGGGAGAGTTTGCAGCACTATGAGACTGTGCCTCCACGGTCAGTGCAGTGACTGTGGAAGTTTCATCCCTTCTGATGGTCCATAGAAAGAATCAGGATGATGTGATGGAGAGGTGTGACTTCTTGGGGTACTCTATAAAGCAATAGGAAGTTGTAAAATGCTGGTTTTTAGTGATTAAAGACAATTTAAGTTGAACAGGAAACTTTAATTTTCATGGTTTCCTGCTTCTTTTAACACTTGTGGGTGTAACCCTGATGTCATAAAGCAGTTATTTTTCTGTTATCTGTACTATAAAATGGGGTTTATGAAAGGTGCAATTTGAAGTTAATATCTGAATTTTCTACTTACCTGTTTTTACTGAGCTCTCAACCCTGGTCGTGTACCGTGGATTCTTGAGGTTGCTTTCTTAGGTAAAATGTTCAATGCTTAAAATTCTTCTGGCAAAATAAAGTTCTCTGATTCTTACTGAGTTTAAATTTGTCTAAAGATATGAAGTGGACATTGCTATCTGTTATTTACTACAGATACCAGACTACAGGAATGCTGTAATTGTGGCCAAATCTCCTGCGTCTGCAAAGAGGTGGGTAAGATCTGCTCTCTTGCCTTAGAGCAGGAAATCTCTGTCGGGATTTTATTCTTAGGATCAAGTGAAGGACAAATACCCAATAATTAGAAGATGCAGCCTTCACCCCTCCCAGTTCTACTCTGTCAGCTGTGTAGTTTTTACATCATTGCAGTAATCAAAATAAATCTAAGGAGAGTAAAAAAAAAACATGCAAAAGGATGGGTTAAATAAGTGCAGTGCTTGTGATAAAGAAGGTTTTTAATCATGCTATATTTGTGTGCATTTACATTATAAATCTCCTGCTGTAAATGAGGAAAAGTGGCTGGAAGTGTAATGCCTTTAATCCAGATGAGTTTCTTAACATGGGCATAACTAAGAACGTGGTTGATCAGATCCTAAATGCAGATGGTGAAACTGGGTTTGCTGTTTGAGATGATTGTGATTGTGAAGTCTTTGGTGGTTGAATGAGTGTTCTTAATCCATGAAGCTTTTTAGTTGACTGTTCCTAAACTCTGGAATTACAGTGCTGTCAGCAGGTGCTGCAAGAGCTGGATGATGCTTTAAGAGATGCTGCGTTTGCTGTGGTGACAAACCAAGAGTTTCTTGAAAAGTTACTTAGACTTTCATGCCAACGAATTGTGATACTCTGTGTTTTCCTTATTTTATGTAGCAAATCACCTTTTGTCATCTTTTTCTCCAACAGTACTTTTTGTGATTTCTTTTGTTTTGGCCAGGTAATTTCATGTTTGTTTCTTTTCCATTTCTTTTCCACGGTGTCAGTATTGCCTCTTGGGTGGAGACAGGTGTTTGTTGCAGCATTTTAATGGTTATCCAGTAATTGTCAATGCCAGCAAATAGACAGATGAGTTGCACATCACACAGTGATTTGTGGAGGAGAGGATCCCAGACCTGTATTGTTCAGCTTCTTCGCATGTACCTATGAGTATTTAAGGACAGTATTTGAGGAGTTACATTATACTGGGAGAAGGATGATTGGATGTTTCAGCCTAATCCAGGCTGAAAACAATCTAGAAAAATACTTCTGATGAATGCCTGCTTGTGAAAAAGAACCCTTGTGTGGTGAAGTTCAGAATGTCTCTGTGGTTTCTCAGCTCACTGGAAAATGAAGAAATTAATTTGGCTGTTACGTTGAACTGTACTCAGTTTAATACTGCATTTTAAGGTAATTAATATGGTTTTATTGATACGATTATGCCTGCTAAGTCATAACTCTTGATGTTTGGAATAATAATTACCTGTAATTAACTACTTGCAAAAATACTATAACTGTATGATAACCACAGGGTGGAAGATTCTTCACTTTTAATTAACTGAGTATCACGATGGGCAAATTATTCTCTGGACTTTGGATTGTTTGGATAGTGAAACAAGGCTTGAGGACAGAGGACGTGATTCAGGCACAGGTCTGAGGTGCTGATGTTAGAGCAGAGTGAATCACTCTGCATGTGCTGGGCTTGCTTGGACCAGAGGAGACTTGGATGGGTGGCTTAGGCAGGATCCCAAACCCTTGGGTATGCAGGGTAAGGTGGGATGGCTGTGCTGATTTGTATTTGCTGCTTCCAGTATCTGGGATGCAAATTCCTATTTTCCTGACTCTCTGCTTTTCCCACTCCCCCAGCTAACCTTACACTTCTTTACAGAAAATTCTAATTTTAGTTGAAGAAATACTGCACTGTGAAGGAATTTCACGTCAGCTAATTAAAAAAATCCAAGCTGTTCAACTCCAAGTGTGGTTTGTCAGGCAGAATGATCGTCTGGATCCCCTTTTCCATAGGGTATCTCAGGTTATGTGTCAGCAGGTCAGGGATATTGTCTTTATTTAGTACTAAATAAATAGGTGAACACTTATTTTCTCTTTTTATATGAATATTTTTTTTCCTATTAAATGCAGACAATCCAGACATCAAAGCTGTTCTTGGTTACTGTTAGATGTGTACTGCTAAAATGTGAGATCCCAAGGATGCTGAAGGCTGGGAAGTGTTTTTTTGGCTGTTGGGCAAAGCAGAAGGGAATAGTCAGCATCTTGTGACTTGCAGCATTTATCCTCTTGCTTTAAGGCCCATGTGGACACTTTGAAGGTTATTCTGACTTCAGCAAACCTGATAAAAACAAGATACTGAGGGGCAACCGATTTTCTCCATGAATTCTCCTAAAATTTTAGGACCATTTGGCTTCCCTCTGAAACACTAGAAATAAAATAGAAATAAATTAGGATTGTGCATAGGTGAATTATTTTAAATTTAACCTTTTCCTGGGTTCTTTTAACCCTTCCCCTGCAGGGCACAGTCGTTTGCTGAGCGCTTGCGGTTGGGAATCGCGGTGATCCACGGGGAAGCTCAGGATGCTGAGTCTGACATGGTGGATGGTCGGCACTCCCCTCCTACAGCCAAATATGTAGCTGCTATCCACCCCAGCCTGGAGATCCCCAGTAAGTAAGTGTGTGTGGGAAAGTGTTACCTGGTGTTTTTGTGGGTTTAGGGATTGGGTCTGGTAGGGATGGAGTGGTTCTTCACAGAGAAAAAAATGTCTTTCTGAGTGGGGAGAATATGATTCCTTCTTGCTTGAATGTGGATGTGACCTTCAGCTGCACCGTCAAAACTGCAGTGCATAAAGCCAGTGTGGGTGTCAATGGGTGACTGAACTGGTTGTGTCTGCAAGCCACTCTGTTTCTGTGCTGAAATTAAGAATTAATTGAATTGGTAAAGAATTCAGTTATAAATGAATATGGTTAATATTTTAATTAAGCTTAAAAAATGATTTATGTATTAGAATCCTGCTGGTTTTCTCAGTAATGCTGTTGAAATAGTTGCTGCTTCGTGTCTTTAATAGTGGTGACTCAGCAGATACTTTCATACTTGAAGTAAATTGTATGAACTTCTTCTTTTCTTTCTCATTTGCCATTAATCAGTGCTGATTCCCAAGGAAAAACCACCCATCACAGTTGTTGGAGATGTAGGAGGAAGAATAGCTATCATTGTGGTAAGTGAGATGCCATTACTTCTCATAAATCATATTTAACATGTTAAAGTTGCAGAAATCAAGTAGCTGTTCAGTATCAGCCACTAAACTTTGGTTGCTGCTGGACTTGTGATAGGATGGGGCAGCATTGAGCACACCCACAAAGCTGGCTGGGAGCTGTGAAGGGATCCACAATGGAAAGCAGCATTTGGACCTTGTTTACATGAGTAGAGCAGGTGAAATTCTGTTCAGAATTCTCCTGAAGGGGAGGGGTTCAGGTGCTGCGTGCACACCACAGGAGGGGAGAATCACCCTGTTCCTGTGAGTTTAGAAATGCCAGTGAAGCCGAGATGATGGACTTGGGACTTGTTGGAACAAGTCTGGAGGAGGCCACCAAGATGATCAGAGGAATGGAGCAGCTCTGCTGTGAGGAAAGGCTCAGAGAACTGGGGTTGTTCAGCCGGGAAAAGAGATCTGGGGTGACCTAATTGTGGCTTTCCAGTACCTGAAGGGAGCCTGTGAGAAGAATCGAAAGAAACTTTTTATAAGGGCCTGGAGTGATAGGACAAGGGGGAATGGCTTCAAACTTAGAGGAGATTAGGGTTAGATTGGATATAAGGAAGAAATTTTTCCCTGTAAGGGCAAAGTTTGGCTGCCCCATCCCTGGAAGTGTTCAAGGCCAGGCTATGTAGAACTCTGAGCAACCAAGCCTAATGGAAGGTATCCGTGCCCATGGCAGGGCTTGGAATGAGATGATTTTAAGGTCCCTTCCAACCCAGGCCATTGTATGATTCCTTGATGCACTCATGATTTCTCTAAAGCAGTGTGTAATCTCTGGGTTTGTTTAGGAAAAGGGCAATTTTCTGGTAGTTTGGGGTTTGTTACACTTGGTAAAGCTGTGCTGTCAGTCGGATGTGCTGTATTGGTCTGTCTGATGTGCTGAACCCATCAGTGACTCTGGGATTTTGGCAGGATGACATCATAGATGACGTTGACACCTTTCTGGCTGCAGCTGAGACCCTCAAGGAGAGAGGGGCCTACAAGATCTTTGTCATGGCCACCCATGGCCTGCTGTCCTCAGATGCTCCCCGGCTGATCGAGGAGTCTGCCATCGATGAAGTGAGTGTGGATTCTGAGCTCTCATTAAGTGATTTGGCATTTTTCTAAACAAGCAGTTTTCTCCTGATTTGATTATTGAAATATGCTGGCATTAATGATTTAGATGGGAGGTTCCTGGGTTCAGCTTTCTTACTATGGGATTGTGTGCTGCAATATTAGCATCCACGTGTCTTTAAACTATAGCAGTGGGAAGTGGTGAGATGCTGGACTGTCAGTATCAGCACACCTTTCCCTTCAGTGGGTGGGATATTTTTGTACCTTCCTCTGGAGCTGTGTGGCAGAATGAATGAAAAGAAGGAGGGACAGTGCCGTTAGTATCCATGGATACCTGCAATCCATGGCAGCACATGGCTTTTCCTAAGATTGTGACCCTGACAGTAATGTAAAATGTTGTTTTATCAGGGTGGTTTTGTGGCATCTGCAAAACTCCCTTTCACATTTCCAATATAAAAGATGGAAAACATAATGGAGCTACATTTTCCTGATCACTTTTTCTTCCTGTAGGTGGTTGTTACAAACACAATTCCACACGAAATACAGAAACTTCAGTGCCCTAAAATCAAGACTGTGGATATCAGCATGATCCTTTCAGAAGCTATTCGCAGGATCCACAATGGGGAGTCCATGTCCTACCTTTTCAGGAATATAGGAGTGGATGATTAAAGCTTCTTCCTCTAAAGAAACACCCCGGGCCAAACTGGAGTTGAACAGAGAACGAGCTGTGAAGCGTCGTGCTTACCTTAATATTTCCATTGAGCCACTTCTTGTTTTCTCTTGGTTTAAGTATCAAGGTAGAACAGTTTTTAAGACCTTTTTTTTGTTTTGTTTTGTTCCCTTTGCAGGGTTTTTTGTGGGGGGGGGGGTGGTGGGAATAAACATTTTACAAAAAACTGTTCTAGTTGCTTTTAGGTTAGTTGCACTATACACGATGGAAAAATCCCACAAAACACTTGAGGCAGGAATTTGGCTTTCTAAATTAAGCATTCCTTTTCCAAAGCTGCTTGCTACAAGTGCTTTAAATGATAACAAAATGAAGTGACTGTATAATATTTGCATTTTAAAAGCCAAAAAGGTTGTACTGTTGTATGCAGTTCAGTGATTTTGTAGGAGTGCTTTTATAGAAAAGCATATGGAATATGCACCTGTATTTATTTTCTGCGACAAAGAATAAAGACTTGTTTTGTGTGAGCTTTCTAAAAATGTTCATGGGCTGGTCCTTTATCTTCTAAACTGTGTGTCCTTAAATATGGCAGATGGATGGCAGGGAGCAACAGGCAATGGCACAGGTTGCCCAGAGAAGCTGTGGCTGCCCCTGGATCCCTGGAAGTGTCCCAGGCCAGGCTGGATGGGGCTTGGAGCAACCTGGGATGGTGGAAGGTGTCCCTGCCCATGGCACAGTTTTAGAATGAGGTGATCTCTCCCAAACCATTCTGGGATTCTTTGACTTGGGAATAATGTGGAGGGTGTAGGTTCCAGCTGGTAATATCTAAATCACCTCATCACAGGTAAACTGGGGGGTTTTTTTGAGGTTTCTTGCCTGCCCTGAATGCGTGGATGAGCTAAAAACTACGCCATAGTGCAGAGCTGGGCTTGTCCATGTTTGTTTTCCCAACTCTCCTTGGGCAGGTGTGGGTGGAACGGCCGGCTGGCTGCCAGGCAGCTCCCAGTCCTGGAGACTCCAAGTTTCTCTCACCTGTTGCAGAAAAAACAGTGGTGGAATTGATGAGCATTTAAAGGTTGTTTGGTTTAATCTTTCCATCGTGTCCTACAAATGAGTATAAAGCTTTTGGTGTGTTCAGAAGTCAAAATTAACCTTTGTTGACACCGTTTGTATGTTGGAGAAAAACTTCCAAGGACTTTAGAGGGTTCATTGACTTTAAAGGATAAAACCAGGTGCTTTCCTTAATGTTAATGGATACACCAGGCTGACTTATTGACACGTGTGGGTACTTTGGATGTGTTAATGCAGGTCAAATTCCAGCTGAGCGCTGAGGGGCAAGGTCTGTTCCTCTCAGGATGTGCAGAGCTGCTCCCGGTGCCGCTGCGGCTCCTTCAAAGAGAGGAGAAACGCTGACCTGACTCAGTGATGGGCTCGTTAACTGCACTGTGTTTATTTTATTAGTGAGACCTTGTGGAAGCTGCTGCCACTTGGAAGTGAGCCAGACAAGAATCCGGCAAAGCAAACTGATGGCTAAATACCCCAAAACATGGGATTCTAAGGTTTCCTGTGCCTATGTTGGCCTTTAGAGGAATTGCTGTGTCTTCCTCTCTCCACAACTCCCTGACAGGAGGGTGCAGCCAGGTGGAGGTTGGTCTTTTCTCCCTGTTAACAAGTGACAGAGCAAGAGGAAACAGCCTCAAGTTGCACCAGGAGAGGTTAGTTTTGATATTAGGAAAAAATTCATGGAAAGGGTTGTCAGGCATTGGCACAGGCTGCCCAGGGCAGTGGTGGAATCACCAGGGATTTCAAAGCAGCTTAGGTGTGGCACTTGGGGATGTGCTTTAGTGGGGCTGCTGATTAATGGTTGGACTCGATGATCTTAGAGGACTTTTCCAGGCCAAGTGATCCCATGACTCTGTGATCTCTTCTGTGGGGTTTCTCCTGGTCAGCCCTGGCTGCCGTGCCAGGCAGGACTCACCCAGCTCCTGTTTGATCTTTGCTCTAAAACAGAAAACCCCCAACTTTGCCTGGTTTCATGCAATGGAATTATGGTATTGATGAGGGCTCAGGAATCTGAGAGCAAAGTGGACTGCTGGTCCTTTGGCTGTTCACAGTCTTGGAGTGGTGGAAAGGGAGGGAAGCATGTGAGGTATCACTCAGACATTTCTCAACCCTGCTCACTTGCAAGACACCAAAATCAAGCGATTCTGGCTCCCTGGGGAGTAGAGAGGGGTGGGAGGCAGTGGAGGCCAGGCTGCCCACCCAGGCACCTTTGGAAGCACAATTCCCACTGCTGGGCTGTTTAATGATAAATGCCCTTGGGCTGCTAACGAGTTACCGATTGAGTGACTGTCCCTGTGAGGCTGAACATGAAAAAGGAGGCAGAGGAATAATGGAGCTCAATTCCACTGCTGGATCTGTTACCCCCTCGCAGCAGTTCAGCATTGCTGACCTTGTTGTTGTAGTGGTTTATTTTTCCTTAAACGTTGGTGTGGGAATATGGGTAAGAGTCTTTTGTTCCTTTCTGCTTTCTTGTTTGAATAGGTTTTCTTTCCAGGGCTGGCTTTTCTGCGTGGAATATTTGAAAGCCTCTATTATTTTCTTGTAGTTTTCTCTTGTGTATTTTGTGTGTTGTGCTGTGTGGAGCCAGGCTGGGAGTGCTGGGGGTGTTCACCTGGAGAAGAGAGAGGTCTGGGGATACCTTAAAGCCCCTTCCAGTGCCTAAAGGGGCTCCAAGAGAGCTGAACAGGGACTTGGGATAAAGTCCTGGAGTGATAGGACAAGAGGGGATGGCTTCTCCCTGCCAGAGGGCAGGGTTAGATGGGATATTGGGAAGGAATTGTGCCCTGTGAGGGTGTTGAGGCCCTGGCACAGATTCCCAGAGAAGCTGTGGCTGCCTGTGGATCCCGGTAAGTGTCCAAGGCCAGGCTGGACAGGGCTTGGAGCAGCCTGGGATAGTGGAAGGGGTTTGGAACAAGATGAGCTTTAAGATCCCTTTTAACCCAAACCTTTCTGGGATTCTGTGACTTGCTCTCTTTTGTATAAATCCTCTGCCCCTTTCACCCCCTATGGAAAGGCTCCTATAGCCTGGGAGCAAGGTGGAATTAACCACAGGATTAACCAATTAACCATCTCTCCCCCAGCCTCTGTCTGCTGGGTGGCAGCAGCTCTGCCCCTTGCCTATTACAGGGTGTTGAGCCAAATGCCCTGATAACAGAAACGACCACCAGCTACAGCAGTTTCAGCTAAAGACTCTCCAATCCCACTTATTCTGCCTTGCAGAAAAATCCTGGCCAAAGCTGGGTCCTATTAGCCAATTCTGCTGGGGATGGCACTAGGACAGGCACATCCTCCCTACTTCCCCCTCTCCAGGTGCTGCCTTTGCTATTCATGGCTCCAGGTACCTGGGGTGCAGCCGCTGTTTGGTGTAATTAAGCTCGACTTGCAGAGCTCCCATTAATTATCGAGTCTCCTGTCTCTTGGCTTCTTGTCTAGGAGACTTGGGTACTGGTGACTTGTCTGGGTTTTTAGGGAAAAGGGTGCTCTGTGCTGATTTTCCTCTTCACAGTCTTCCTGCAGGGCAAACAGGAGCACTGTCAGTGGCTATTTCCTTGCTGGGAGGGACATGGCCTGGTGGCCAGTAAGTACAGACAGGCCTCTGTCCCTCTTGTGACACCCTGGGCACAGGGACATCAGCACCACTGCCACACTGAATTCCCTCCCTGCTTTCTCCACTGCTTGTCCACACTTTCCCCCACCCTGCCCACCTCTTGCTGCCAGAATTTGTGTTGCTTTTCCCTACTCCCTGCTCAGAGGATGCTGAAGTTTGTTGGGTCTTCCTACAGACTGCTCTGAACTTGGGGAGGGCTCCGTGGAGCCAAACATCCACCTCCACCATTCCTGCGTGCTCCTGCTGACTCCAACAAACTATGGCTGTCCCAAGTTTCTTTTTTTTCCCCCCTCTTATTTCTGTCTGACCTTGACAAACTGGCTGGAGGTCCTTCCCATGTCTGGCACTGGCTCCTTTCATGGGGCCACCTCCAGCAGGGTGCGTGGCCACTGTGGCTCCTCATCCTCCTGGGGACAGGAAAATCCATCCCAAACCCAGCAGGGTTGCCCAGATGAGCTGAGTTGTGTGAGCATCACGTCCAGCTGCCTGAATTTTATGTGTTAAAAGAGATTTCATTACTAAACACACACCCATCCCTCATCCCACGAGGGGGCTCTTTGGCCACGCTTTTTAGAAGCGACGGGGACATCCGTGCCCTGTTCCTCCAGTTCAGACCTTACTTTTTCCACCTCCTTTTCCTGCGTTATCCCCTGGGGAAGCACCAAAGCCGGTCCAGCTGGCAGGGCAGCCGTGCCGAGCCGCGGGGAGCCGGCGCTGGGGCAGCGCACACCTGGGAGCACCTGCAGCACCTCCTGTGCTCCCCGCAGATCGGCGCCTCGCTCTTCGCCAGCAGCGAAGGCTCCGGGCTCTTCCTCGGCCTGGCCGGGACCGGCGCTGCCGGGGGAATCGCTGTCGCCGGCTTCGAGTGGAATGTAAGAAATGTGTCGTGTGATTGAGACGATGTCGCGGCAGATGGGCCGTTTCACAGTCTCGAAAGGTTTGGGAGGAGCCGCGCAGGGGGTGATTAAGACAATTAACACAAGCCTGCTAACTCAGCTTCTCCTGTGTCCTGAGGTGAGGCTGGAGTCAGCTCAGCTCCACGTGCTCGGGGGAAAGGACGCTTTGGAGCCGAGTTCCTAATCCAGCCCCTGCAGGGCCTAACAGGGACATGAGTGAATAGGTCACCCATTCCCTGCTTCCCCACACGTTGTATCCAAAGTCCTTCGGTCCTGCAGGGGGGAAAAAAATGGCATTTGGCTTGTGTGGTGCTCAAGGAGTTGGTGGGAAATGTCCAGTCAGGAGATGAAGGGCTGAGGAGGGAAGCAGGTTCCTGCTGGCAGGGGTGCTGGGGGTCTCCACCATGACCCCATGCTTGTCATCTGAAGCCATTTGTGGGTATAAATGTGCCCTTGAGGGTGAGCCAGAGCTGGGTCAGGAGCAGGGACAGGTCTAGGACTGCAGTCAAGTGTTGAGCTGCAGCAAGATCCACTTTTTCAATTTCTTTTTTTTTTTCTGGCTGTGCCACGTTTCTCCTTCCCAACAGGCAACTTATGCTCTTCTGGCCCTGGCCTGGGTGTTTGTGCCTGTCTACATCTCCTCTGGGGTATGTACAGCTGTCCTGCTGTGGGGAGCGTGGCCTTGCACAGGTCTCCTGCTCCCAGGAATTCTGCTCTGGGAATAATGCTGTCCCCTTGCCCTCCCAGGACCATCCCAGGAGGATGGGGCCTGCACAGGGCAGTGATGGCTCTCCCTCCCTGCCAGATTGTCACAATTCCTGAGTATCTCCAGAGGAGGTTTGGAGGGGAGAGGATCCGGATGTACCTCTCCAGCCTGTCGCTCCTGCTCTCCATCTTCACCAAGATCTCGGTGAGTAGCCCCACCTTCAACTCTGTGACCATTCCAGGATTATTTCCAGATATCAGAAGGTTATTTTTGGGTTCAAACCTTGCGTGGCCAAACTGGGGGAGAGCAGCTACTGCAGGATGCTCCAGGAAGGAGTGGGACAAAAAGTGGGAATTTGTGGGCAGATGCTGTCTGTGACATCCCAAGAGTTCACAGGTAGATCCAGCAGTGATGGTCCTTTCCAGGTGGCCCTGATGGATGTGTGGCTGTGTGTCAGGATTCCCAAACTTGCCTTGTAGCAGAGGTTGTGGGTGAAATGTGCTCAGGAGTTGGGCTGCACTGCCTGGTTTGTCTCCAGTCTCTGGAAGTGACGCTTTCCAGCATTCCCAAAGGACCTGGCAGAGCCAGGGACTGAACTGGGAATGTCTTCAATCCTTTGGGGCTCATGGGTTTTCTGAGGAAAGGAAGCCCTGCTGCAGCTATAAGATATTCAAGCCTGTACAGTGCTTAGAAATCAGGCACTTTTCCACAGCGATGTTTGCCCCTCATTTTAACCTCATTCACAACTCCCTGTGTGCAGCCTCTGCTCACTCTGGTAACCATGGGAAGAGTTTAGCCGAGGTAAAACAGCTCAAGAGCTGGTCTAGGGCAAGCAGGAGAGAGCCTGGCACAGACAGCCCTGGAGGGCTGGAGACAACGAGACAGAGATCAAGAGCAAACAGCTCAGAAAAGCTGGAGAGAAAACCTGCCTGAGGGAGCAACCCTGCTCTGATGGAACAGGGGGATCTGACCTGGGCTCTGCTGGGGCTAAAAGAAAAGTGCCTTTGCAGATGGCTGGCTGTGATGCCTGATCAGTGTGAG
>WEKY01033601.1:0-16483 GCA_013390045.1 Picathartes gymnocephalus
AAATAAAATAAAAATGTAACTAAGAAATAACAATTACAAGAAAAAAAGAAAAAAGGAGTCCTAGAGGCAGTAGCTATTTGTATGACTGAAGAGGAGGAAGAAGAAAAAAAGATTGATTTGCAGTCATGAGAGATGATAAAAACTGATAATGGAATCTCCTACTACTTTCATTCAGTACTGTATACTTGAAAAATAGATATACACAAAAAAAAATTCCTACATATATTTGGCTCTTAGAAGAAACAAGATTAGTACTTGTGCCCAAGATAACTAAGAGCTACATTCCAGGAAAAAAGACAAAGTTCTTCAGGAGTACACATCTTATATTTTTTTTATGTCTCTAAAATTACAATATTAAGGAGCAAGTTCTTTACTTTTGCTGAACTCTAAGGTGGTGGTAAAGAGAAAACTGGAACTGAATAAGGGATGAAATACACTATATGGACTTAAAAAAAGACCTATAACATTCAAAACACATTATTTTTGTTCATGTCATAAAACAATAAATATAAGGACCATTATATATATAGGCATAATTTCTAAACTTCGGGAATTCAGGTATGTGTTTTAGAACATACTCTAGGTGAAATCAACTTTTACAGAAATATTTTTGATGGATTATGATGAACTAGTGGAAATGAGGGCACATCAGTCTTGGTTAATTCTGTTGTTCTTTCAATTTTCAAAAGATTCATGCATTTTACAAAAGTTCAGGTTGGAATGAGAAGCATGGAGTCTTGATAAAAACTAGAGAGAATGAATTGACTTGAAATTCTAGTTTGAGGGTTTACATTTCTACTTTTAATACCTTAAAAATTTCTTAGGATCTGACATCAGTAATGCCGATTAAAGATTAAATGTCTTGATTTTTTTTTCCTTTGGTTCTTACACCCATTCTTTAGGCAATAGCTGATTTCTTTTTAACAAAAAAAATCTCTGAAGACCTGATTACTGACTGCATTTTGCAGACATATCATGTGATGATTACTTAGACCTTACATTTTACACAAGTGGGTTTTCAGATTTGTTTTGTTCTGTTTCTAGAAAAGCAGCCATTACGCATGCCAAGTGCAATTTTCCATGGCAAGGAAGATTAACCTGCCAGTAATGCCACTTGGCTTTGTCTTTCAATACAAATGTTTCAGGATTTCTATATATGATTTATATTTGAGAAATTTTCAAACATTGTGACCACTCTATCAAAGGTTATTTTATAATTTAAACATATATATTTGTAGACTGTATTGATGACTACTGCCCTGAAAATGGAGATTAACTTTCATTAGGAAACCATCAGATGGCTTTATCAAACCACCTCAACAGTGAATTACTCTATTTTTCTAAGGTTTTAACAGCATATTTATCCCAGGGCATATATTATGTTTATCTGAAGGTCAGAATGAGCATGAAACATAGTATTCATAAACCCATTTAAAAGAATATTATAACTAAGACTTTTAATGTTTGTTAAATATTTTGGATTCTATGGGCATATGATTAGGGTATTCTCCTTTATTAGGTGAAGCCTGCAGGAGTTCTTTTCACCTGGCAGTTTCAAATAATTAAAATTGCAGTGATTTGTTTCACCCTCAATATTAAGCTGTTGCTTCTGAAAGTTTAGCCCTTCCACTAAAGTCAAAGCTCCATTCATTATAGCAAAAATAAAAATCTAAATCATTAAATCAGGCTCTTTCTCTGTCTATATTCTCTGGCTGTGAAAATATAAAAGCAGTCACTGGAGATACAGGGTAATCCTTTTCGCATATTACATGTTTAGCTAAAACATTACTTCTTTTTTACCATGTGTCATCCAAACAGTTTCTGAATTCTATTTGGCTCTTTGCCAAGGCAGACACAGCCAAGACTACTCATTTCACCCGTTTGGTCTTAACAAGAGAAAGTAGTTCTTCCATTCACTCTTCATTTTCAGAATCGTTTGCTAAGAGTTCAACAGTTCCCATGTTGGCAGCTGCAAATACCTCAACTGTCTGGTTCAAAAATAAATCAGAAACAAAACCAGGTCAGCTCTATAATCTTTTTTTTTTTTTTTTAAACAATCCAGCATGCTCTGTAATGAATGTATCCTACAAAAGATCTCTAATATTTCTCTTCTGCCATTGATATTTTATTAGCTTTTGTTGATGCTAGCATTATACTAATATTTTGACTTCTTTGTATAATTTTCAGGAGTGCATACCAGACAGTTTAGTCCAGTGTTACCTACAATAAATTAGCACTATTTTATATATGTTACCATAGCATATAACCCCAGAATTGAGGACTAATTTCCTTTTCATCTGCATGACTGTATCCCTGCACAGCTTAAGAAGCTTTAAGTACTTCCCTCTAGATCTTTTCATCGCTTTATAAAATAGGAACCTTCTGACCAGTAACTATTCCTCTGTCTCTACTTATGCTAAATACAATCTAATTTCTTCTAGATTTACTAGATATTATCTAACTTGTAAAAATTTTCAAACTTTGATTTTTTAAAAAATATTAAGCAACTTTTTAGATGCTATTAAGCCAATTGAGTAAATTGGGTTAAACAACAAACAACAAAAACAAAAACAACAACAACAACAACAATGAGGTTTTGCTTACAGAGGTACTAATTGATCAAAGGGAATGTAAGAGTGTTATTCAAGACATTGCTGCTTACATCCTTACATACAGCATGCTGGATATCTCAGTGCCCACACCATTAGACGAACACTGTTCCTTTTTATGGAATGATTCCTCTTTTGTCTTCATTTAGCTCACAATGTAACTGTACAATTTTGTTCAATTTATGTAAATCGTATTCAAATATAGATGAGCTAGAATGTTTATACTGGTAAGCTGTTGTTAAAAACATTTAGGACACTATTTGAGTCATTTTGTTACGAGGCATGACTGCAAAACATGAGGGTCAGTACTGAACAGTAAAAGTCCTGAGAAAGTACTGGTTAATGAGTAAGAAAGGGAGGAGGATGACAATGCTGAAAGCCAGGTTATGATTCTGTTTCTTTCTTTTTAGAATCTTCTGATGGTTTTCTTTACCCAAGCTTAAATTTTTTTACTGTTTTTAGCAAATTGCCTTAGCAATATTACTTTCTCTCAGATTACAGTTGTGTGGGTTTTATTGCTTCACACTGTTGAGTGGAAAGGATTTGCCAGCCTGGGAAAATGCCAGAATTTGCATTTTAATAAAGATATGTCAAACAATAAACTTGCTTAACGTCCTGTGACGGATCTGGTGAAACTGTGTATTGTAAGTGTGTATTACTGCTCTCACTACACTTTTCTGCCGTTGTTAGAGACAGAGCTAAAATCAAATTCATGCATCAACTTCTTTTTCAGCAATACCTGAAAATCTGGGGTACCACAATTCTGTTAGAACTGCAGTGATATGCAGAAAACTTCTCCCAAATTCTACACCTAGCCTAAAAAAGACACAATTTGGAGACAAGATGAAGACCTGAATTTCACCTGCACTACTGAGGGGAAGCCTTATCTACATTACAACTACATGAAAGGTTTCAGCGTGAGATGTGCTGGTTACTTCTCCCAGGTAGTGAGTTAGAGGACAAGAGAAAATGGCCTCAAGTTGCACCAGGAGAGGTTTAGATTTGTTAGTAAGAAACATTTCTTCACCAAACAGGTTTTCAAATATTAGAACAGTCTGCCCAGATAACTAGTTAAATCACCATCCATGCAGGTATTTAAAAGACAAGTAGATGTGGCACTCTGGGACATGGTTTAGTGGTGGACTTGCAGTTCTGAGCTAACTTTTGGACTTGATGATCTTAAAGGTCTGTTCCAACTTAAACGATGCTATGATTCTATGACAAGATAAAGCTGTTCAAGAAGCCAGCTATAATTACAAAGTGATTAGAAACCCAAAGATCTAGCAATGACCACATGATGAGAGGGTACAGTGTGCAGGTAACTGGTTACAGTTCATAGGACCTTTCCCTTGAAGTGCTACCTTTGCTGTCTACATGCTTGTGAAAATACTGTACTACAGCAGAGTCACTCAAAAAAGAAACAGGCTTAAAAGCAAAAAATCAACAAATAAAATATCAAAGTCACTAATTATTCTTGAAAATATTACTCTATCTACCCTCCACATTGCTAACTATTTTATGACAAGAGTGGAAATTGTCAGAAAGTGATTGAGAGACATGTTGTAATAATTTGACACAAGCAGAACCAAGCAAGTATCTTTTGGATTCAGCATATGAAAAGGGAAACACTAAGTCACTAGACATATTACTGACTTATCACAGTCTTCTGTCTGTAATTTTATTCAGCTACATGTGGTAAAACAAAAGAAAACAAAAATATCTCCTGTAACTCCAAAAAAAAAAAAAACAAACCGCAAAACAACAACAACAACAACAACAACAACAAATATCCCTGCATTTTTTTTATTTCCTCTTTCAAAGATTGGCTTTAGGGTTTAAAACATTGCTTATAGGAATTGTTATGTCACATGGAGCAAATATCCTAGTAAGAAACTGCTGTAGAGACCAACCAAAGCAAAAAGAAATCCTACAGCTCATCAGCTTTTCAAATGGAGCATAGAGGTGATGAAGAATTCTTTGATCTCTGCTTCCATAGGCGCAAAAAATATAACAACCTTACAAGATCCTGGTTTTCACTGAAGTGCAAAAGAGCAAGTCAGAAACTTTCCCCTATTAAAAACCCCGTCTGTCCAGGCATTCCATTTGAATGCCGGAATTCATCAAAGCAATGATCTTCACATTTTTCATATAATTTCTTGGTTTTATTCACTGAAAAATTAGAAATAAAGAAAGATAAGATTGTTGCTCTGATTGTTACTTCTTTGCTTTCATTTATTTTCTTGCTGGCTGATAATGAAGCCAGTCGTGCAGTGATAGACCTGCTTCAGCAAACTACTGTGTAGTCTGTCTGCCAACTTTCAGTCATAACTGCAGATTTAACTTGTGCCAGATTTAAGCTACCAGCTTTCCTCAAAATCCTGAGTCCTGTTCTCCCCCCTAAACAGCACTCCTTGCAAATGGCATGAAGAAAACTGCAATTACTTAGGTAGTGTGCTTTATGATAAGAAAGTAGTGTAAATTCGTATTCAAGAAATCCTTATTCCTATTAAGAAAGTTGTAAATCCTTATTCAAATCCAGTCATAATTCAGTGCTGAAATGTCACCATCTTTAAAAAGAAACAGCATCTGGCAATGACAGATACCTAATTACCTTCACGTAATGAGACATTTTTAGTGCAAATAGTGGATGAAGTTTAGGTGCACCATAAGTTAAAATGTAAAAGCACCAAACTTATTTTCTGCCTAATAAAAGCCATGTCATTACATTTGATAGAGATGCCACAAAGGGTTTTTAACAACTGGTAAATATGCTTAAAAATAAAGACTACATATAAATTTATTTTATGGTTTCAAACTAACAAAATTTCTTGACACTCATTATTTGCCCATGTTTTCATTGTAATTTGTATAGCCTTTGAGGCATAGCCAACCATTTTCTATAGGGAATCTGATCTTTCTTAGTATTATGGATTTTTCTATAATGTTATATGAGTACTAATTAATTAGAAAATCTGTCACAAATGCACCCAGCTGAACTTTGTTGTGGGTTTTGGGGGGTTTTGGGTCACGTTCATTACTTTAACTTTCATATTTAATTCACTTTGGACACTAAAACCTACACCAAAGTTTCTCTAACTTCAGATATTAAACAGTCATTATTTCCAGAGCCTCCATCCTGAAAAAAAGTATATTTCAGATTTTCTTTTGAGGGCATAAGTTCTTAGAATAAATCATGATGAGCAGGAAAGAGAAGACAGAGTAGTAGCCTTGAAGCTGACTTTTTTTGGTGCCAGCAAAATATATTTTCTATTAAGTTTCAACTATTTTACAGATATTTTTTAAGGACTTTTCTCTTTTTTTCAGTTTGTAGAACAAGAACTGCAAGCTTCCCCTCAAAGCCTCCAACAGAGATCAGTAAGAAGTAGAGTCAGAATATTTTATAGACAGATGCTCCTGCAAACTTTAGCATGCCAGCAAAGCCTTAGTTGGCATGTTTTAAAATCTCCTGGAACATGAAACTGTCCTTTCTCTAAATACACCACCTTCCAAGAGCTCTGGGGAGGTGCAAGGGTATCAAAAAGATACAGGAGGTGCAAGGTTGGGGAAAGAGGAAGAGAGTGGGTGGTAGCCCTGTGAGCTGGCAAAGTCTACTGGAAAAGGACCAGCACGCCATCTGCCAACATAACTGCTTAGAGAGGGAACTAGGGTTTGCAGCTATAGTGAGGGAACTAGACAAAGATATTTACATGATCTGGTTGGTAATTAGTATGCTTGTGCAACGTTTTATTATATGGTGCTGAACACATTACTGCATGGGAGTCATCCCACTTCTGTCTTCTGGAAAAGTTACTTTCTCTGTGTTGTCAAGAAGTACCTCTGGAAGGCTTAACTTGAAAATGAAAATAAATGTACCTTGGCTGAGTACTACATTCCTACCTAAGATAATACGATATTAAAAACAAACAAACAAAAGAACAAAAAAAACCCCTGCCAAATGCAAATTATCAAATGCTAGACCTATGTTTAATTTTGCAATTATTAATTAATACTAAACTGTAATTCAATAGAGTTATATTCATAAGTTAATAATCATTTATCAGGTCACATAACAATGTATTTGTGTATCATGAAATCAACTCTTTTGCTAAATTAATGCAGCCTCCAATGGTAATCCCTGATAATTCACCTGGATATATTAACTTTTGAGTCTATCCTAGACAGTTTCAACAGTTTCTCTTCAAGGAAATCTGGCACAAAAGGCTGTAGGATTAAGTGTTATTGACTTGAATCATGCTGTGTCAAAGCTGGACAACTGACCATGGCATATAGTCTTTCAAATAACATTACAAGCATGGTCAGTATGTAAAACAAAACAAAACAAAACAAAACAAAACAAAACAAAACAAAACAAAACAAAACATAACAAGACAAAACAAAACAAAACCAAACTCTAAACAAGCAAACAAACAAAAAAACCCAAAAAAACCCAAAACCAAAACAAAACAAACTTCTGAACTGAAAGAATACCAAAGCAAATGATTTATTTTTACTAAGCAAAACTCCTTCTTTCCCCTGAAATCATGCAAAAATGTTATGCACTAATTTGAAGAAAAAATTAGTCATATTGTTGTCCATCTACACAAGATTTCTCTGTTGGCTTCAATCTCATGCTACGCTTAAGAATATTTACAGCTTTCATGTGATAAAAAATGTGTGACTCACTTGTTAAGTGGAGGTGGTTACAAGGATTAAACTACACTTAAATCTGGACCAGTGGGAAGAGTAATTGAAGTTGTTTTATCTTTGAGGACCTTTGTGGCTTAGATCTTATCTTCTTTAGGAGGTATCTCCTTGTTTTTGCCAAATGTAGCAAGAGTGATCAGAAGAAATCTTGTTAATGGAATCTTGATTCACAGCCAGAAAAGCCAGGATATATAAAGACTCTACAGAGGTAACTTCAGAAAGTTTGTTCTATCATATAAGAAGTGACAGCATGACAACAGTTTCAAAAGTATAGCTACTCCTTTGAAACCATCTAAACATTACTCCAAAAATCACAGTCAGAAAAAAATATTTAAACACAGTGTAAGGCATGAATTTGTTTTACAGACATGTCAATGTAAGCTACATTCAGCCAAACAGTAAAAAATAACACACATGATGACATTTACCAGTGTGAAAGAACAAGAGACATTCAACAAATTGCCACTGAGTGGCACAGACACTTCCATAGGCAGTGGGAGAAGGGACAGGTACCTTGGGAAAAGTATATGGATGCTGCCCAGATGTGTAGGGAAGGGCATGGAAAGCAAAACGGGAGCTGAACATAGCAAGGGGTGATAAAAATAACAAGGGCTTCTACAGGTATGTCAGTCAGAAAAAGAAGGTCAAAGGAAGCATTTATGCCACCAATGAAGATGACTGGCATACTGGAAACTATGGATAAGGAGAAGGCTGAGCTACTTGGCAACTATTTTGCCTCAGTCTTCCTCACAACCTCTCTTCCCCCCAACTCAAGTGGATGGAAAGCAGGATGGGGACTGGGAAAGCAAAGACTCTGTAGGAGAAGATTGGCTTCCTGAGGAACCCGAACACAAAAAAGTCTATGGGACGTGATGAGATGCATCCCAGAGTTCTAAGGGATTTGACTGATGCAGTTGCCAAGACACCCTCCATGATATTAGAAATGTCATGGTGTTCAGACTAAGTCCCAAGTACGTGACAAAAGGGAAAAACTACACCCACGTTTGCAAACGTTCGAAAGCAAAACCCTGAGAACAACCAACCTGTCAGCCTGATCTTTGTGCCTGAGAAGGCCATGGAACAAATTCTCCTAGAAGCTCTGCTAAGTCATATGGAGAACAGGGAGGTGATTCAGGACAGCCAGCATGGCTTCACCAGGGGCAAGTCCTGCCTAACAACCTCCTGTGATGAAATGACTATATTATTGGACAAAGAAAAAGCTATGGATGTCATGTCTGGATACGTGTAAGGCCTTTGACAGGGTTCCTCACAACATCTTTCTTTCTAAATTGAAGAGATATGGATTCAATGTGTCTATAGGACAACTGTCTTCACAAATGACCATCACACATCATAGAACCTCGCTTTCCTGGAGATGGCTGAACCTGATCCCTACTCATAGGAAGTGGTGAATGAATCCTTTATATTGCTTCGCTTGCACGTGCAGCTTTTGCTTTATCTATTAAATTGTCTTTATCTCAACCCACAAGTTTTCTCACTTTTACTCTTCTGATTCCCTTCCCTATCCTGCCACTGAGAAAGTGAGAGACCAACAGGGTGGGGCTTAGTAGCCAGCTGGGGTTAATGAACAAGAGAGAGACAAAGGCAGTAAAGAGGAAGCCCATCTTAGTTTCCAAAATGCAATGGATGAGAAATTAGCCCCACAGAAGAGTACAACACTGAAACCACAACCAATCTTCTTCCATGCTCAGGCATCCTCCAATTTCAACGCTATTCCTTTAATTGCTCGTGGTCCAAGATCAGATGAGAGATCAAGTGAGTGGAAAAGCTGTCCATGAATCTTACTCTTTGTCCATATGCCAAGCCCCAGAAAACTGAATCAAACAGATTCAGCGCACCTGAAATAGAATCAAAGGATGAAGGAATAACTGAGTCCCTGAATTCATCCATTTGATGTGTCAGAGGTGGCCAAATACAAACAAAAGGGCAGTAAGAGTATTATATTTTGTGGGACCTAAATGGAAATCAGCTCATTTAATCTAAGCTTCCAGAAGCGTCTGATGCTGAGTACTTAATTCATTACCTACCCCTACATTGAAGGGTTAAATGCAATGTGCTTTTTTTCTGTGACACCACCTATGTAGCTCATATAATTTTTATAGATTTTGTTCTTCAAAAGAGGGTAGGTTGATAAATGTGTTGTAAATTCATTTTGTACAACTGATGTATGAGTTTGAATCTTGCACATGAAAATTTGCATGAAAATTGGTCATTAATTCCCTTTATTCAAAATTACAGATTTTCACCCAGAAGTTTTACTTTCCTAAGTCATCTCCATTCATATAGCCACAAAAAAATAAAAATAAAAAAAAAAAAAAAAAAAAAAAAAAAAAAAAAAAAAAAAAAAATCTATACTTAGAAATCATGAGAAAAAAAAGAGAGACTTCAGAGAAAACCCTTCCACTCTATGGACACTCATGAATAAGCTTGAAAACCTAATTTCATTATTCTTTAACCTTCAGGTGGAGTTAAAAATGAAATAAAAATCAATCTTTGTGGTCTACTCCAGAATGAGATTTGACCTTGCAATTCATCTGTTCCTACTGTGCTGTCTGTCTTTCTTCAGGCATAATTTGACATTTTACAAAACCATGGTAAAGCTTCCTTGGATTTCATGCTAGCATTCTGAGGTTCAATATTGTGTTTCAGAGAGTCCAGGCAGCAGTTCATCTTTTAACATACTTTGCCAGCATTTTTAAACCTAACATCACTAATGCTTGCAAGGCAGAATTCATGTCGTGTGGGGTGCTGAGCTGTATTTTGGTTTCACAAAAAAATAATTTATATTTTCCTCACAGAGGCAAAGACAACAGAATCTGTATGGATTATGGTGCATAACCTGTATAAGTAGAATAAGGAAAAAGCTGTCTCCAAGGGAAAGCATCGTGAAGTACTTGCAGAATTGTAGTTATGCACTCTAAGTCTCATTACACAAGATGTGAAAAATTGCCATTGACCTCACGTAAGTTGCATATAATCTGCAGATAGTGATTTCAGGCCTTCTGAATGTTGCAGGAGTAGGATAAAAATTTGAGGCTGGATCATGCATTTTGTAATTTTCAATCAGTTCTAGGTCTCAATGCAGTCACTACAACAGAAGTATAAAATAATCTTTATAATGATTAATTATTTCAACTTGCCAAATTTATTTCAAAATCACTGTACTTATTACATAAGAACTAAATGCGTGAAGTGAAGTAGGTTCACTGCAGAGATCTCACGCTCTTTAATAATAATAAACAAAAATATATGAGTTTCTCATCTCTTTGTTTTGCTTTGTTCAGAAGGTTCCTGGTGCCATATTTCCACATATTTAAGTAGCATTACAAAGAAATCTGTAACCTGACAAATGAGAATTTTATTTCTAAATATGCCTTAGATCATTGTAAAGACCCATGTAGGACATTGGGTGTTTACGTACCCTCTCTCAACACAGACATTATGAAGAAATTGAACACCTAAATTCTGCTATATATTGAGCTTCTTGGAAGGGAATTTGCAACTGTGTGGTGGGACAGGCAGAATGGACTCCCCCCATGAAGGAAAAGAACTATGGCTGGTCAATACAACACACCAAGTAGATGTATCTTTCTGTCCTAGACTTGATCGTATCATCAATCTAGAGCTAAATATTTCTGTGAAATTACCACTTAAAACTTAATTTCTCCTTTAATTTCTGAGCAAAACATATTTTTTGGTTTTCTTAGCTTTTCACTTTTTAAAATATATGTTGGAATTTTTGCCCTGGATTCTTTACCCATCTTTCAAATCTGCTTTTGCATTATCATTTTTGTGCATACAACAGTATCGAGACCGAACCCAGAAAAAATTAAGTTTGCAGACATTGAGCACCAGATTGACCTAAAATATTCCACTCAGTCATCATTCCTTATATTTGAACTCTCTTTTTTTCTACGACGGAAGTCTTGCGTTCCCTGCCACACAGAAACTGCACTAGCTTCAAGGAAAGCCACTAAGTGTCTGTAATGCCGCGAACCCACAGGGACAGGGACCAGGGGGAGCAGAGACTCAGGGGAAACTGAGTCAGGGAGCCTGCTGCCTTCCCAGCCACCATTACACCGTGGCAGGGATGCCCAAGCCGAGCAGCTTGCTTTGGGGAAGAGGTAGGGAGGCAGGGAACCTGCTGGAGGTAAACTGGGGTACATTTAGAACTGCAACATCCTAGGAGAGGCTTTTTCTATCCCACAAACTGGGGTGCTGGCTCCTGCTGTCCCCCACACACAACTATGTCAGAGCCCTCTCTTGCAGGTTGGCTCTTCATCTGTCCAGCTCCAAGGAACAAAGGCATTGGCTGGTGCTTCACGCTGTACTCAGCACAGTCAGCACACGATGCACATTCCTAAAATCCGCCCACTGGATGGATGATGTATCTTCTTGTGGAGATCATTCACAGGGATCAGCCCTTTCTGTTTAAACGTATTTGGATATCACAGGTTTGACAGCAAAATGTGTAGTTCAGCCAATTTGTGTGATGACCCTGTGCATCCACATTGATGGATTATTAGAAGTATAAACTTTAATTGAAAAGGCTTAGGTATTTACAGACTCTCCAACACTGAAGCTATAAACTAATTTGGGTTTTTTGCCCTTGAATTAACATCTACAACTTAGATGATAACCTGTTTAAACATCAATCTCTGTCTGGGAATTTGCTCTCCCAGAGTTTCTATTTTTAGGTGTACTTTCAACCTTATACAAAAGACAAATTCTCATTCAAAATACTTATTACTTTGATAAATATAAATAGTTTTCTGCTTACATGAATTCTACTGTCATAAAAAAGTAAAAAAAAATGGAAGAACATAGCAGGGTAATTAAAAAAAAAAAAAAGAAATTACCCCAGCTAGCTGAAAAAGACACCCCAAAGGAAATTCAGGAAAGAAATCCCATGAGTCAATTTGAGATTTGCTATGTTAATGAAAAAAAAAAAAAGCTACAAAATTCAACAAAATTCAAAGAAACACTTTTGCTGATACTGTCCTAGATTTCAACTGTTAACTTCTTTAACAACAATATGGAAAAGACATGGCCAGCTGTAATCACAGACAACGATGAATAATTTTAATATAATTAACTTAACCTCTTGGGGTTTCTTTAGTTAGCCTTGGCATAATTTTTGAAACAGTAGGTCACTAGCAGCTTATAGGCCACCATTTGAAAATCATTCTCTGGCCTTATGTTCTGGAATTAATATTGAGGTAGTATTTAAAGTACAGTAAGAGATACAGAAAGATGATCTAATTTACTCCTCCTGACTTCTTATTAAATTCCAACCTCACAGTGAATAATAGCATGTCAAAGCAATCTCTGTTTGCCTAACAAGTGCCCAGCAAAAAAGTAAATTTAGGTTAAAAACTGTAAGCTTTCAGTTTCTGAGTTCCCGTTCCACATTGGAAATATTCTAAATGTGCTAGAAGGACTTAAATTGTTTCTCTTTATGGACATTACTCGTGCCACTAAAGTCAAAACCAATTTTGTATTAACTTTAATAAGAGTAAGATCAACACCTACTTTTCCTTCAGACCTACTTTCAGCAGGACAGATTCAGCCAACTGGAATCGAGTAAAAGCATGACATAAGAGGTTCGCTGAAAGAGCTTTCAATGTTAGCCATATTCGCAGTGGAACAGCAATATCAAGAGCTGGTTTCTTTTCCCACTCCTAACCCATGGCTGCAATGAGTGTTATGCATTTGCAGTGGACCTCACGCAAGTAGGGAAGGACCTAAGCAGGCACCTATCTCTCTCACCTTCTCTCTGCATTATGGTCTCTAATTTTTTCCCTCTAGCCTTTGTTTTCTGTCACGGTAATGCTATTAAAAGCTGTTCTGTTACACACTGTATACAGAGCCTGGTTTTCAATACCATGGACATCTGGAGGTTAGATTTACATGCTAAAATGGCTATGGGCACTATAAGGTTCACAGAAAATATCTGTTCTTTTATCAAGTCTGTTGGTGATTTCTCAAGAAACTTCACTCTGCTAACTGATCTCTGAATATTACCTATTACACGACTAATAATATATATAATAATAGCTCACACACGTGGCTATATGTAAAAAACATTATAGCTGAGAATTGTCTTGGTTTGTTAAGGAAAATTCCCAATCTGACTATTCAGGAGGCACTGCATCAGTCACACACCCACCACCCCAGACTGACCCTGCTGGGTAGAAAGCTCCTTTGCAGCTACAGTGACTCGATGGGTGCCTCTTTTAACTCCCCACACACTCCACTCACACAGACCAGGTTTCCTCACCAGTCTGGCCCCAGCTTTTCCACAGCAGAGTCTCAGACGTCTCTTCCCATGAAGCCATTTATTCATAGTAGAGCAACACAGAAATAGCTGAAGCTGGTGCCTCCTGGGGTGGACTCTGAACAAAGGACGCGCTGGGCTTTTATCCCCTCACTGACCAAGCTTGACAAAGTCTGGAGTCCTTGGTTCCTGCTGTGTCACTGAGTGTCCGGTCACCTGGCTGTCTCCACATGTCCCTGTGCCCTTCATTGTGCAAAGGGTGGGCAATTCACAGCCTCTTGCCTCGTGTTCCCACCCAGAGCTCAACCTGCAGCTCCCACTGCAGCTGCACCCCAAGCTACCTGCCTCAACGTGTTTGTCAGCAGTTTTTGTGTTTTATATGGTTAGATATATTCTATACATTTGTATGTATATTTATGTGTTTAAATCCATTACTAAGAAGAGGGAGGGAAATTCATATGTTATTTTTTCTGCCTTAATTTCATTGCTATCATGCAATTTAACGGCCATATTCGTTCATCAAGAACATTTTAAATATTTCAAAACACAAAAAGGGTAAAGAAATTTTGTGGAAAACATGAACTGACCCACATTAATTTTGTATGCAGTGAGTATGAATAATATATTTTTGTATGTATCCTTTTGTGTTATATAAATTCATCTTTGGCCTTTTACCTTCAACCAATGATATGATTTAATCAATAGCCTGGTTTAAATCATCAGCAGTGAAGGGCATCAGAGCAACAGGCATAACAGCTGGAACATTGTCAGAAATTGTGTTAAATATCTATTTCTGCTGTATATTTTCTTTCATTTGATATTTCTGTCACTGTAAAATTGTGATATAAGGTAACAAGCAATGCTCTGTTCAGCACACAAATTCTCCCCTTCCAGTATCAAAGCTTGATAGGATAATGTCATGTGATATGGCAAAAGGTTGGAGAATGAAGTATAAGTAAAAAAGAAAAATTAAACCTAGATGTCAGTTTGGCATGCAATCAAAGCTGTCTACTTCTAACCACTGCAGCTGCCTAGGCTTTGGTTAACTTCTCATTGATTTCCCCAAATAGGATTTCATCTAAAGCACCAAATTAAAAACTGAGGCTGAGGGACGGTTCTATAAATTGAAAAGTTACAAACGAATTGCTAGCCAATACACTTGGCAGCTTTCATCTTTCTAAAGCCTCTGATTCTGAACCTAACAGAAGTTGGTAGAGGTCAGGTTGGGTTTTGGGAAGAGGAAAAAGAGAGAGAGTATGAAAAAAAAAGAAGTAATTATTTCTTTTACCACATGTTAAGGAATTATTTAGTGAGTGAGGGATAGTTATTAATGGATGCACTGTTTCTGACAATGGAAGGGTATGGTGAAAAATAAAGCACAGTGAAGATCACCTACGTAGAAAACAAAGAAAAATAAACAAAAATAATAAAAACCCACTCCAAACCAAAATCAACAACCCACTCTTGTAATAAATCCCTGTGATCTGCAATACCTTGCAAAGCTGAAAAACATGCAGTAACAGCCATTTCACTTTGTGCTATTTTCTGATTGCTACATTCACATACCAAAGCATATATACCCAATCCTCTAAAGGAAGTCCAGGATGTGAGGGTTTACAGTGCTGCAATATATTAGAAATATGACAGCTCGAGACAGCACTGTATTAAACCCAGAAAATTGATTTCAAAGACTCAGCACTGTTGAAACATTTCAGAATAAAATACTTTCCATTTCTTTCCTACAAAGATCAGTGACTGCTTAACCACTTTATCCCTATCCATGAAGCCTCATTAATCCTAAACAAGAAACAATTAATCTGATACATATTGCATTAAACAAAAAAATGAAACCTCTTTCATATTCATACTTTCAGCCCTCAGAGGCTACTAAAGTCACTACAAATGTTTTATCCCTCTCTGCTCAAATCAGGTGAATGATCACAAATGAGGAAAACTTTTTAAAGGTCTTAAATAATGTCTATGTATCTCACCCTGATGACAGGAAGAGTAACAAAAGTTTTACCCAGAACAGACTAAATTTCTACTGATGAGAAGAATCACTGGTACTTACTTGGCCAACTTCCAGTTTAGTCACACAGAGTGGGTAAAATCCAGAAGCATTATGAAGGTCGGTGGCAAAAGTCTGCTGACTTTAATCAGGATAAAGGTATCCTTATCTGTGCTACTTCAATCATTGACAAAGATGGTGCTGAATTACATTTTATGTATCACCTCTATTTATCCTCACAAAACACTCCTGCTAGTCTATACTGACATTTCATGTCCTTATTTGATTTCTATACCTGAAAACTTATCAAATTCTGCCCTCAGTAACAACCATGTGGGCTGTTTTTTATGGGTCTTGCTTAGGACAAAATCTGAAGTCACATGGCACAAAAAAGATGGACAAAAACTATAGGCATACATACACCACGTCAGCCTCTGTGAGCAGAGTTTTCCCATGTTTCTTCAATAAATTCTTGGATATTATTTGGGAAAAAAATCAACAGCAACTAAACATCCAAGCCACACCAAAGAACAAAACAAAACAAAAAAGCCACACAATAAAAAACCCAAACAAACAAACAAACAAAACCAGTATGAACTTGAAGGCTGTGTTGCAACTCTAGACTCAGATGCCCAAAGTTAAGTATCAACAATGTAGGTATTTAAACTCCAGTTTCAGGCAGTGAAGTACTAAGGCTTTAATCCATTGTCTAATCACAGACTGTGATTAGACATTTAATATACTATAAAGCAAGTAACATGGTCTCTAATACAGCCAATATTTAGAAAAAATTAAGAAACAACATCTCAGGTGAATGCCAACAAAAAAAAAAAAAAAAAAAAAAAAAAAAAAAAAAAAAAATTT
>WEKY01033602.1:2937-28100 GCA_013390045.1 Picathartes gymnocephalus
TGGAATTTATAAATAAGCCTTTAATAACCTGTAAGCTAATAAAATTATTAGAGTAATTTGCTCTGCTTTGAATGGGCTCTCCCTAAGGCTAGCAACGGAATGGTTTCCGAGATGTTTTTTCCGAGATGTTCTCTCCTGTAACACAGATGTCCATGGAAAGGCTCGGGGACACCAGCATACCACTCTACAAACCAGAAACCTGCCATCAGGTTCGATTTGCACAACTGGATTTATAATGCAGCCCCCAGTTCCTTCGCTGATACCAATCAAGGCAGCGCTGCCAGATGTTTACAGATAGCATATCCTGTTACCAGTGCCCAAGCACTGATAGCGACTTTTAGCAGTGGTCCCAGAGCTAAACTGAACGAGCTAATAAGGAATTCCACATTTTCCGAGTGGCTTAACATCTTAGTTTGAGAAGGGAAGTTTTACCTCAAAATAACTTCTGTTTTAGTGAAAAATACATTTTATTCTGAGAGTCATACTTTATGTGTTAGTACAGAAGCTTATTCAGACGTTTCCACTTCTCTGGAAATGAACTTTGAGACTCTAAGTTAATCTCATTGTCCCAATCAACACAAAGAACAATGTCCTCTCTCTGTTACACGTCCACACCTCAGCTGACGTCTCCATACCTTACATGGGTTAATGTTACCTGGAGCCTGAGAAGGTGCTGAGAGGCAAAGTTGAGAAACCCACACCTTGAACTCCAGCCACCACTAGCCAGTTGATCTGGAGGTGAAGGTGTTTATGTTTCCTCCATGAAATCTTTATCATTGTACACAATATGGGGTTTAAAATAAAAATAGCACCCAAATCTTTCAGACAACTTCCTTATTGAAAAGCTTGGCAACACAAATGAGTGCATCTATGAACAGATGTAAACACACATTTAGAAATGTGCAGTGAAATGCAATTTTCACTGTAATATACCTTTTCATATGAAAAGTTGTATAATTGAAATATGTCTGGATAATGCTTTATTATTTTAATTTCAGATCTATTTTAGTATCTGTAACAATCTTAGCCATTTCATTCAATTTTGAAAATGCTAATGAGGCTTTTTAAAGAGGATAACTAGTACCATTTTACTTTTAACAAAGTGAGAATCTAAGAGATTTTATATTTCATCTGTTTTTATAAGATGACTTTAATTTTCGTTTTGAAGCACCTTTTGAATGTACATGGAAACTTCATTATCCCTCAATGAAAACATTTTTCTTTTTATGGGAATGCAGTGGTTCTTCTATTTCCCCAATGGGATTTGAATTAGTTTAGCAAAATCTAGTTTACTCATAACAGCTGCAGCTTGCACCTGTGCAGTATTTCAAAAAATCATTAGGAATTGTATATTACTTTTTCATTGCTATGTTTTGGGGGACCCAAATGGGTAAAACATGGTTACTGAGACCTAACGAAAAAGAAACTAATGAAATGTCAGTTTGAAGAGGTATTTTTTTTTTTGAGATATGTAACTAAATGTACAAAAGAATCGAGTCTAAGGAACAAAATTGCGGTATTTTCACACCATTTTCAAAACTCAAACAGCAGCTAAGCTAGATATCGGATATTTGATGCTTCTAATTTCTTTCAAAGTGAAGTTTCAACCTTTTTTGATAGTTTGTTCTCTTTTTAGAATCGTTGACAAAAGTCTTCATTCCAGATTTTAAAGGTATGAACACAGAAAAGTGTGATGTGTGGTGACTCAGTCAGTGGGTGAATTAAATTCCCATTATGCTAGGGATATGAACCCTCAGGTAACCTGACAAGGGAGAGTGCTATGAGCAATTCAGAGCTTACTCTTGTCAGATGTTGATCTTCCCAACCTACACCGAAGTCATGGTGAGCTACAAGTCCTCACTGAACTCAGGGAAGGGCATTGTGTTGTATCCAACCCTGGTCTGGGAGATGAGGGCTGCCTCAGCATGGACCACACTAGGCCAGAAATCATGGGGGGAACATTGTGGCAAAAGGAAGGGCGTGAGAAACACAGAAAGCCACAAAGCCACCCCAAACACATCTATATTTTTCTCCTCTCTAACATGTTTTGCTAACTGACGATGTCAGGTGGCACAAGCCATGCCACGGAAATCCAATCCTTTCCCTCAATTCCCAATATCCCTTTTGGTGACAAAAACATGAAACAATGAACAAAATTTCTAACAGTATTCTTGTTAAACCACTTCTAGCATTTTAGCATTTACTGAAGATAGAAAATAAAAATAAATAAAATGTATATACTTCTATCCATTTCTTAAAGTGATCTGTGACAAGCTGCCTTACAAATAAACGTAAGTGTTTTCCAGTTTCAAAAAAAAAAAGAATGGAATGGTTCCCTATTAAATGCAGATAGAGTAACAATCTTATTTTAGGTTTTCAAATGGCTACAAAGAAATCACTTAAAATAAAACATAAAAAGAATGAATGCTATTAAAGACCGTCACTACTCTTGACAAGTTAATGAGGGTTAGATTATGAGAGTATTATTGTTTTAGCAGAGTATTATATTCCACTCAGATTCTTCTCCTGACTTCATAGACAAATCTTGCTCAGAAATCTGTGCCAACTATTACATTAGGTTAATGGGACCCTGACACGCAAAACAAGGCAGTATAGTCCTGTTGACCTACCACATGGGAAAGGGATATTGTAACTACAAATTCAGAAGGGACACTAGAGAATTTTACTTTTTCTTTTGAAATGTGAGAATGAGGTAAAATGATTAAGAATGTCTAATACAATGAACACCAATTAATGAATTGTTATACTCCAGGAATATACATCATTTTTCCTAAGTGAAATAGGCTTCACCTCCTCTCCCCACTTCTCTCTTATCTTTAAAAGAGGCAGAATACTTCCTGTAAAACCCAACAGCTGAGAAAATCTCATAAAGATGCTGCTTTCATTAGTACTTCCTTGAGGATTTGAAAATATGTACCTTTGTTTTTCTTTCTTACCTTAAAAGACAAATATAATGCTTTTGAGCCCAGGCATGTGAAAAGCACTTCTATAACCCATTAATTTCATTAAGGTCTGGACAAAACTACCACAATTACTTGAGCTTTTGTTCAAAACCACAGCTGTGGCATTGTTGCAATTTCATTTCATATAATCGTTCCGTGGCTAATGCATTCCTCTTGAATGCAGTAATTTACATTGAAATATCTTCAGCCTGACGGGGTTTATAGCCACAATCTGAATTCCAGGAACAGAAAATCTGAGCCGTCTAGCCCAAGCCCCACAGAATAGGTTTAGCAAGTAATTCAGAACTAGGTATGCAGAAGGTATGTAAGACATCCAGGGAAGTGGTACCAGACACCAGAGGACAGCATTGCGAGCCATGTTCCTGTGGCAGGGATGGGCTGCACTGGGCATGCGGATGAATTAAATGGGCAATTCACTGAATCAATTGCTATCTCAGCTCTCCTTGTGCAGCTGTGGTGGATTCAGACCTCTCTTTGGTTATGTGATCCATGTCCTATCTAACTCAGATTTTTAATCCCTTCTAGGACTTAGATGCTGCTGAAGAGTTTCATCCCAATAACTTTTGTTATTTAGGAAAAAAGATTTTGACAAAGTCAACCCACTCTCACCTCCCTCATTTCCCCTACAAAAGAATGGCTGCAGGATCTGTCTTTACATATCCTATTTAGCCTCTGCTAAAATTCATTGGCCCAGACAGGGAGGATTAGTCCCCTGCTGTCATTATGTCATTTTTGCAGAAGAGGGAGATGGCTTTAAGAGTTTTTTCTGTATTTTATCATGTTTCTCTTTTGATTGTCACCTGTGTCTGGGGTTATTGTTAGTGGCATGTTCTGGGGTTTTTTTACTGTCTGCTTATAGCCTCTGTCTTTCTACACCTTCACAATATGGCTGCTTTTCTGCATAACTAAGTACTTATACAATTTATAAAGTTTGGGCTTTATCTCATTTAACCCCTTAATCATTTACCATTCTTTCCTCTCAAGCACACAGCTTGCTTTACTTCTGTCTTGACTTCTGCACCTACTTGAAAAGCTCAACCCTACCCCCTTTTGCCTGCTCACACTCTCTCTCCTTTTCCCTCAGACACAAATGGACCTTCGTTCTCATCATAGTTGAAATCAAGGGACTTCAGCCAATTTCTGCAATCCTTCATCAATGACTTACAGAACAATCACTTGATTAAGGAGTGTGAACTTTGGATCTGTAATATGCGACAGTACCCACAAAACTTGTCTATATCCAGAAAAAAATTGCACTATTCTTACTCCAGTTTCTTTTACAATGATTTTTTTACTGTGTTTTATTTCTTACATTCACAGGATAAGAATAACTCCTCTCTGGAAAAAAGATTAGTTTTATGAATGTATAAATATTAAAATAGATTAGAGAAAGAGAAAAAAGTGAGAAAAAAACTTTGGTAAGTGAGTATCATATAACTTTGCAGGCAAAGACAATTATTAATGGAAAAAAATTGAACTGCACTGAACAAAGATTTATGAATGGAACTGTACATGTGACAAAACTAATTTCACCTGCTTTTATGGGAGAGTTTGAACTTTAAACCTGTGTCTGGGCAAAGAGCCATTTTGAAAAGTTTTTAAATCTTGTCAACAGAATGCAAATCAAGCAAAATATGAAATATTTGTATATAAGGTACAGAAAATATTTAAGCTTAGTGCAACATTCCATTTTATCGCACCACTGTAATATTTTTCACTTACCCACAGTATTTCAGAATGATAACACAAGTGCATGTGAACTTTTCCAATAAACTGTAGGATGATCATCTTTGCCTTGAAAGCAGCATTTGTTTCATCAGCCTGCACTGACATTTTGTGAAAGACTCTTGTGCCACAGTGTCCTGACAGTGTGGTGTCTCTGGATTTTATTCTTGTTTGATCATTGCTCAAATGTGCCCCCCACCCCATTACTCCTTAAGCTATGCTCTGTGTTTTTTAACTGATGGTATTTAAGCTGACATAGCAGCTGAAATGACAGGCAAACAAAGCCACAGAAACCCCTCTGCTTACAGCCAGCCTCATCCTTGACAGTTGCCCTTGTCCTGCTAATTTTAACTGTCATGCCAATTGGATTTGAGAACCAAAGCACAGATGAAATCAGTAATACAGAAATATTGTTCACATTTTATGCCTACATTCCTATTTACCAGGAGAAAAGGTAGAAGGAAATTCATGTTGCCCAGGCAGGTTTGGGGATATAGAGGTCATTTTGCTAGTAGATGTATTCACATGGAAAGAATACCATTAAGTTTCAGTCTGTGGAATAAGCTGATCAGACTGCACAGAATAGATCAAGGTTTTCTGTAGCAGCAAATTATAACTGTACTCCTATCAGCAGGAGCAGCTTCTACAAACCTTTCTGATGACTGAAATAATACATGTTAATTTGCTTCTGATAAACAATGTAGCAACTGTTTCTTCGCTACCTCTTTCTTCTAAAGTTTCTTATATGGAATTTGAAAGTTAATTTGGATATTATTTGTTTCTAATCATTCTTATGATTTTCCAGCAGTGCCTTTCAAAAGCATCATTTACTCTGCAAATATTTATACTCATTTAAATATATGTGTATTATATACTTATATGTGTCTACTTAAAATTCAGCAAAATTTTAATTTTTTATTTTCATATTTGATGAAAGCTGTAAACACAGTCTAGTTTTTAATTACCTTTTCACTTTTATAAGAGTGATATAATTAAAATCCTGTGTTTCAGGTAGGCAGATGAAGTATACAAGAACCATCTCTTTCTTGTTAAGCTTACTGTATGAAGGGAATTCATTAACTCTATGCCATCTGACATGAAAAACATCACTTGAGATTCTCTTAAGAAACAGGAAAATCGCTCTTACCACAACTGAAATTGGATAGGAAGAATGTAAAAAAGTTAAGATGAAATACAAAGTAATCACTCTTCTGTACATTTTGTTCAGTCTCAGCCACCAATTTCTTCTAATTAATCTGTTGAGTGAAATGGTGTTTATTCATGACATGAACTCACAAAAAAACCAATCTGGCTCATGTCACTGGGGACTTCCAAAGGAAATTTCCTGATTTTGCAGGAAGTAGAAAACCTCTTGTATCTGTTAGGCTTAGAAATTTTCACTAGGAATTAGAAAATGAGGATTTATTTTACTTTTTATTGTAATAGAAGGACCAATGACCAACTCTAATACATCTTCCTCTCTGTTGCACTCCAAATAGCTTTGTGTTTATATGTGGTCCTTTCGTCCTCAATAAAATATACAAAAGAAACAAAACCAAGACTTGAATAGTTCCTTCCCCATCTGTCCACAGAACTGTCATCTCAATCAGTGACTGACACATTAATGTGTTTCTGAAAATACAGGAAACAGGCAGATTAACTATTGCAGGTGTGCTGGGTATAAGAGAGATTCAGCTTTTTTCTACATGATAGTAACAATATCCAATTCATATCTGAGTTTATAGTAAAGGTGTTATAACTCTGTTTTTCATATGGTTTCTGGATCCCTGTTGGACACTCCTGAATGAGAGCACAATAGAAATTAGAAATAATGATTTAACCAACAGAAAGGTGCTTTGTTCTCTTTCATGCTTTTTAAAGGTACCCTCATGTGCCTGGATTTAGTTGTTTGTGGCAGAGGTCTATAGAGAAAGCTATTTTATGGATAATGGATTTTGAAGAAGTGGCAAAGATACAAGGTCAGAAAAAATGTAACAAATTATCCATTAGAAAGAAGAGTTATAAAGAAACTATGACTTATGTGAGCAAAGTTCTAATATGGTCATGGTGCTGGCTGATTCTGTTCTTATAATATGCCGAGTTAGGAGTCTGTCCCTCTATGGATTTCATAGTAGTAAAAGCTTAAACCTTTTCGTTTAGCATTCTTGTGAACAAAAGGCAAGAGACCACAAAGAATAATGAAAATCCTGATCTTTCCTCTTATGATTTATTTTTCTGCTGAGCACCACATTTTCAAAATACACCCACTTAAACCATACATGTATTTTTCTTTTAGAGACAAAACTGTGCAAGTTGAGTGATCATGGAAGTTCCTAGAAGCTCAGATATGATTACTCCACTGAAATTTTCTCTTAAGGAATCTGATTTAACTTGAAAAAAGAATAAAAGTTGTTTTCCATTAATTTCTTTTATTTTAAATGCTGTCCAGTCCTTGAGAACCTGATGAATTTCCTTTTCAAATCATAATGACTGGGTTAGACAAGATACAACAGAACTGCTGCCTAGAGTTTCAGTTAGAACTAGGGTTATAATATGTATAACTACCATGCCCTTCTAGTACACAATTCATCTACCTGAAAGTTCTCTAGTGTCAGAGGTATCTAATATAATAGTGTCTTAAACCAAGGGAAAGGGAGAGGAAGTCTCACTACTACATTTTTTCAAAGTACTTATCATATAAAATCACAGGATATCTCAAGTTGGAAGGGATCAATAAAGATCACCGAGTTCAAATCTCTGCTCCTGTCCAACCCCCAGGACAGGGTTGGCCCTCCTGGCTGCCAGGGCACTGCTGACTCATGCTTAACTTTCCTACTATCTGACATTGCAGTATTGAGAATCAGTAACTTGCTAGCAAGATAGAAAGGAACTGGGAAGAGATAAACCTCAAGTTCCTAGTGCAGAAATAATGACGTAACTTCTAAGAACCCTTGCTTTCTAACAGTAAATCTTTCAGATTCTCAGCTGGTGCTAATATCCATATTTCAGATGACAATTGTGGGACCATGTGGAGTTATGACTGAGGAAAACTTCTGTTTTATACAGATTACACTGCTATGCAGATGATGCAGTTATGCAAAATATAACCCTTCACTATATTTTTATTTTTAACTAGCAGTATTTGGTCACCTCAAGATTTGTGGAATTTAAAATATTTTTATTGTTTCTTCTCCAAAATAGTCCAAAACTAGTGTGTTTTCTAGAAACATGATTTAATAGGATGACTTGAATGATCAGCATGTAAATTATTTGTGATATGACTGCACTTACTATAATTACTATAGCAAGATTTTCATGGGCACATACAGAGTTAAACTACATGGATTCTATAAAACCATAACAGATTCTCCTTTACTTTGTCTCTGCTAACTTGGGTATATTTACAAGAACTGGGGATTGGTTTACTTAAACATCAGTAGAATTATATGAACTGGACTTCAGTGAAGCCATGTTTGCTTGTAAAAGACATCTCTCCTTGAAAAAACAGAAAAAAATTTAAAACAAATAAATAAATATATCCATGTAACCGACAAAATTGAGGCCAGGATGATCAAAGGAAGAACATTCGCTATCTATTGTCAGTTTTGCAGTTTCTACTACTACTAGGAGCAAAAAAATATTCCGCCTATAGCAAGTATTACAGCACCTCAGTTTTAGTTCCAAAACTGTTAGGGTTTTCTCTTTTCTTTTTGTGCTTTTACTCCACAGGAACACATATCCTAACATTTACTTCATTATCATTACAGTCACTTAATTCCCTTTAAGGTTTTTTCATGGGAGGAGTCATTACAGCAGTACTGAGGCAATTTGGAAGTATATAATAAGATCTATATATATATATATTCCATATATACAAGTATATATAGAATTTAACAATCTATCATGTCAATTGATAGTGTTAAACCACTAAAATATTGAGACATGAAAGCATTGGAATGATTCTTATACACAGCAGTCAGCTTTCAAACATATACAAGCTCAAGGGAGAGAATTTTAAAGACAGACTTAAAAACACCTGCAGGTTTTAGAATATATGCCTTTTTTTTTTTTTTTTGCTCCATAAGCATCAGCATTCAGTGATGTTACATGCTGAAGTAGGATTTCCATTAGCACAGACTGCTTACTTTAATAACTTTGTTGATACATTGCCTTTGTCAGAGTAAATTAAAAGGGAAGTTCCATGATATTAAGCAGAACCGTTTTGTTTGATAAGCACACATTTGGGGGGAGATAAGAAAGCATAACTGACAGAAAGAACAAGATGCTAAAATATAGGAGATAAACTGTAGATTTAAGTTTTACAACTGCAATTGCATGTAAACTTGGACTTGACCATGTCCAGCCCAACTGACTCTGTAGAACTACTAAAGTGGTCTGAATGTATATTGTGGGCAAACTTTATGTTTTTTGCATTCTCATGTAAAATGTGCTTTGCAAAATAACAGTATTTTGAAAATGGAGGTCCACAGGCTATATAAGGACTTTAAAATATGTTTCCATTGTCATGACTCACAGGCTGGAACCAGGGGACTACTGCAGCCTCCTTTTTATACTTTAGACTAGCTGTGACCTGTCTAGCTCTACTGATTTCAATTCATCTACCAGGAAAATCTGAGTTCATAACTCTAAGCCAGTAAAGAATGGTTTACAAGCACGGCAATTACTTTCAGTGACACCAGTTACTAAGAGGGTTTTATATTAATGTGTATTCTTGTAATTGACCATTAGTTCCTTTCCCTGAAGCAAGAGGGTAATCCGACCACAGTCCTGCCAGATGTTCAGGCTTGGAACATTCATTTCATGGACAGTGGCCCACTCCTCCAAGCCTGTTTGTGGGAGCCATTCAGGATTTCCTTTTCTTTGAAAATAGCCTGGTGGAGGCAGATTTCGTACTCATTTACTGAGCTACCCTTTCCACAGACAAAATTGCCATAGGCATCTGAATAGTACAGAAATCCAAAGTCCCTATTACATAGTCTATTTTAAAAAAAATCTGCAAGAGCAAAGAGAAATATGAATTTAAAATTACTGGAAAAAAAGCCTATATAACTTGTAATAAGAAACCACTAATTAAAAGGGATCATGAATCATTCTTCTGATCTGCTTTACAGAAGTACTTCACACATGAATGTTTTAATTGTTGGAATCCTTCCGGCCAATTTTATTTCAGTAATAAAATATCAGTCTGTTTTCTTACCATTATTTTTTTCATAACAACATTTTCAATCTGTCAAATAGGTTTAGGTACATACATTTTATAATAGATGACTCAACACAGTATAGCTTTTTAATAGGCTCATCCATGTACTAACAAGATTTTATCTACTGTGTAGCCTGAGGTAACAGCAAAAAAAGCAGGGAAGGTAGTACTAAGATGGGTTTTAGCTGGGTAATACTCATAACCCTTCTAAAATCATTTTAATGCTCTTATTCAAAGGACTAATCACGTTTTGTTGTTTCTACAGTCTCTAGTGTGCAAAATTTTTTTCATCACAAATGCTTCAAGCCATCAACTGCATCAACGTAAAGTACAATAATCAAATAGAGCAATGTTGAAATAAAATCCTCTATGCTGAAAGCATAAAATACTTGTTAAAAAATCAGTTTTGAATCTCTGAAATAAATGTGGCAGCTAAATAAAAATACTGACCAAAGCTTAAAAACATCAGAGACAAGTCCAGATGAAAGACAGAATTTTTGAAATGTCAACATACTTAGTTTTGATACTCTGTTCTGAAAATCTTGGACATTTGTATTTTATTTATTTATATATAGATCCAAATTGACATTTATTCCTATGGCAACAACTATAATGTAAGCCATTAAGAAAAATTTGGTAGCACTTTATATGTTATCTTATATCATCTTTCTCTTTGATGTGTCACCCTAACTTCCTCTGCAAAGCAACACTTTAAAAACCCAAGTGACTGAGGACCAAATGACCTAGGACATAAAGGAGTACAACTGTCAAGACCAAAGAAATTTAAAACTTAGAAACAATCTTTCTACAAGTCATTTTTTTTTTCATGGCCAGGGCATTACTGGCTGAACTTTCTAGCTAGCTCTTCACTTTTCTTCCATCATTCTGGACAAAAAGAAAGACAAATTCCTTCCGTGGAAGAATTTGCACATTTGGACAGATCTGATTTAGGAAAGATGGTCTGAACACACATTTTCAGGAACAGACAAAGACAGTAAGATCTGATCGCAGCTCTGTCAGCCCAGACAAAACTTGAAAAGGCACATCACAGTGAGTAGAGCTCTGATCATGTTACCAAGCCACCATTCCTAAATTTAAAAGCTGTGAATTGATAAGTAGGTGGAAGAGATCAAGTCTTGTGAAGGTATGATTCATTTAAAGTCAAAAATTTTGCTTTAGCTTTGAAAAAATGCCTGGTAGAGGAACTGTAAGAACTTTCTGTGTTGGACAATTGCCCTATGCCAAACAACAGTTACACTAACTCCTGCAACTTGAAACAAATTTATGTCTCTTGAGAACCAGGTCTTTCCCGTATTTCTTTACTGTTTAAATAGTGCACTTTCCATATTGATAACTGCATCCTAAAGTCAGTTTTTTCCACAACTTTAGTAAGCAGAATTTGGGTAAAATATAGTTGAAAAACACATGGAAGAAATTAACTATTAACAGATTTCAGTGAGGTCCTGTTGACCATTTGAAATATCTTTCAAATTAATTTCCACAAGCTGGTTACAAGAATAAGTCCTTTGCAATTTCAGAATTTATAACAAATTTTTAACTGCTATATAAGGAGTAGAATTTTTAAAAATAGTTATTTTACTATTCTGTCAATACCGTAGTTGTAGGATAAGTACAATCAGAATAACAGTAGAAAATAATGTTGACTATGCCTAAAAACACAACTTACTACCATTGAATGCTGACAGATGGTGCATTGCAATGAAACACTACTAAGAATTGTACTGCAATAATAGATTTATCATTAATTTTTTCTAATTGTCCATAAAGTCCTATGGTTTTCCTCAACAGACACCATGATTTTGTTTCTTTTTTTCTGATACGGGTTAAAACTGGAAATTTTCCCCAGTTCTGCCTGCTCAATACTTGAAATTTAGAAGAAAAAAAGAAAGAGGGAAAAAATAAATATGAGCAGTCCCCAGACTCTTTGGCACAACACACATAATTTATAGTTATCATGTTATTGATACCATAACAACAAATGTAAAAGGTATTCCCTAGAGGAAAAAATGAGCAGGCAGTTTTTGTCAAGTCACTGAAACTCAGTGTTTTACTCCATAGTTATGAAGGATGGCTAAACAGGTGAGAGATTCTAAGATGCACAGTTTTGGTTTGTTTTTCTGGTTTTTAACCTCTAAATGGACTTCATGGTTTTAGCATCAACCATTTAACGTGACTTGGTCTTTATGAACCTAGATCTACCTAACTGGAAAATAACCATGTGGTCTTCAAGACAATAAAAAAGAGAAAGAACACAGACAAAACAGAATGGGACATTCAGGTGAAGAAGACTATATTGCACCTTCTAGCATTTATTCTTTCAATAAAGAACTGAGGAGAACAGAGATGCTGGAAAAGATTGAATATCTTGAACTCCTGAAATCTTCAGATGTTCAAAATATTCTACAAGATTAGCAAAACTGTGTGTGTTCATTCCTTTCCACAGTTGTGTCCCCAAATGTATTTTAAACTGGAGGACAGTGGTAAGAATTTAGATCATAAAGCCTGAAAATGCTGGGCTGTGTTACCCTATTGGGAAATTTTTAATTTCTTCATATAAAGCTGATTCTTTCTAATACCATAGACCATAGTCTCAACTATATATTTTCAGAAACTTGTTTTTCCTTAAGCCTTACTATGCAAAATGGTTTAAGTAAAACTAAGCCCAGTAGAGTAGCAATTCTCACTAATAAAGGGTATTATGCAAAGATTGCTTCTTTCAATACATATACAAAGGATTAAATTGAGGGTAATGACAGATAGGGATCAGAAACATATTAATTATGGGTTTGGTTCCTATATTTTGGTACATACTTTAACACAAATACACTGATCTTCAGTCTCTAGGTGAGAACAGATATCCAGAAATGGGTTGGCCCTGACAGGCTGCCAGATACCCGCCTAGCTGCTCTCTCAACGCCACTCCTCAAAAAGACAAGGGGAGAACACAAGATGGAAAACCTCATGGAACAGGATAAAGAGATCACTTATCTATTACAATCCCAAATATAACAGATTCGATCTGGGGAAAAAAAATTAATTTATTGTTAATTAAAATAGATTTGGTAGTGAGAAACAAGAGAAAACCTAAAATATATTTACCCCACCCATCCCTTTACCAAGACTCAAACATACTCCTGATTCCACCTCCCCTCCCACCCTAACCAGCACAAGGAAGATGGGAACAGGAAGCCATGGTTAACCTGTCATTTTTCCTTTCTACAGCTCCTGCCTCCTCATTCTTTTCCCCTGGTCTATCATGGGGTATCTCCCATGGGACACAGTCCTTCACGAAATATCCTCCTGTTCTGGCATGGGGCCTTGGCTGCAGTGTGGATACCTGCTCCATCACAGCCTTTTCACGTGCTGCAGGAGAATCTCTGCTCCTCTCCTCCTTCTTCTTCCAACCTCTGCTCACGGGGCTGTTCCTCACTCCTCACTGCCATGCAGTGTGTTGGCTTTTCTTAAACATTTTATCCCAGAGGCACCACTGGGTTGGCTGACGAGGTGAGCTGTGCCCTGTGATGGGTCTGTTGTAGCTGGTTGGAGCCAGCTGGAACTGTCTGTGTCTCCCCACAGAGACCTCTGCAGCTCTCTGCTCTGGCTTCAACACCTGAACATGACCTACAGCCAACACAGCCCACCTCCTGCACGCCAAGTATGCTCCCTTACCACTGCAATCACACGGCTTGCATAGCTTTAGACACTGGCCATGAGGAAGAAATGCAATCAAAGAACCATAGAATAGTGCAGATTAGAAAAGACCTGTAAGATCAAGTGCAACCATTAACCTAGCACTGTCAAATCCACCACCTATGTCCTTCAATGCCATATCTATATATTTTTATATACCTCCAGTGATGGTGGTTCAGCCGTTTCCCTGGGCAGCCTGTTCTGATGCGGCGCTGGGCTGCCCGGATGCCAAGGCTGCGCCGGTTCCAGGTGACTCCTCAGGGCCGGTGCCCCCAGTTGCAGCAGGGAGCGCCAAAAACAGCACCCCAAGCAGTGCTTCAATGGTGCAGAGAAGCTGCAAGAAACAGGGACTACACAGGAGCTTTATGCACCAGCCCGACTTATTAAGCTAATGGGGAAAGCTAACTGGGCCTAACCACATAGAATCTCACTCAAGAAGATCCAGATCAGAGTAGCTGACAGTGTAAGGTGACAGGGGGTTTTATACCCCTCTGATCCCAGGGGTGGGTTCACATGCAGCACCAATAGGGAACTGTCAGGGGTGTGGTTCGGGAATGAGGGACACATAACAGAGCCAAAGGGGGAATAGGTAGGAGGGGATACATGGAAGTAAGCCTATAAGCAACTGAGTAACATGGAACTAACTAGAACTTTGGGCAGGCTCAGGGGAGGAGTGACAGGGGAGAGAGAGGATCTTCGGATTGGCCAAGGGGAGGGGACAACAGACTGACAGGGGCAATGAACCAAGGGCGAGCAGGGGTACGAAGAACGAACCAAAATACATTGAACATAAGAAAACCGCCGCAACACTGTTCCAGTGCTTCATGACCCTTTTGGTGAAGAATTATTTTCTAACATCCAACCTAAACCTCTCCTGAAGCAACTTGAGACCATTACCTATTGTTCTGTTACTTGTCACCTGGGAGAAGAGACTGACCCACACCTGGCTACAGCCTCCTGTCATTGAGTTGTTGAGAGTGAAAATGTCCCCTCTGAGCCTCCCTTACTCCAGGCTAAACAACCCCAGGTCCCTTGGCTGTTCCTCATAAGATATGCTCCGGAGCCTTGGCCGGCTTTATTGTCTGTCTTTGGACATGCATCAGCACCTCATAATAACAAGCTTTATCTATCCAAGATGGAGCAAAAAACACAAAGAGATGCTGAAGTTCCTTTTCTCCTCTGCTCTATTTCTATTTTAACAAGCGCACAGTCCACATCAGATTCACATGGCAAGAGCAATGTCCGAATGCTTTACTCCTCATCAGAACTGGCAAGGTGTTTGTATGAAGAGCTGGGATCAAGTTATTCTTGAGATACATGTATTTTAATATAATACGTTTTGAGGCTAAAACAAAATACCTAATCAGCAAAGCCAAGATTTACAAGTCTCTCTTTTGAGATTATTCTGAGCTTTATGAGGTAATATTTTCTAAAGAAGCCAAAAGAGAAAAAAGAATCACTCAATTTAAGTAAAACAGAATGCAATTAGAGATGTAGCAAATGAAAAAGTACCTAAGTGGTTGGAACCATGATCTAATTAAGGTTTATAATTTAAAAAAAATCGAGATTGAAAAGGGAAAAATACATCAGTATGCTTAATGTCAGAAGGAAATAGTTGTCAGATTAGTTAATATATTCTCAGGGGTAAACAGGCTACCAAGCAGCAAAGATAGAGTAAGGTATGGATGATACAGATTAATATTGTATTAAATGGAACCAAAGGCATAGAAGAGTGGAATACCTTGCAGCTGTATAATATCAAATATAGAAATTAATTAAAGACCATGGAAAATAATGAGGTGAAACAGGGAGTGAAAGAAAATAGCTCAGAAACTAGCAGTGGAGGATAGAATAAGAACTTTCAGTCTGACAACATGGGACACATGATGAGGAAATTTCAGTGATGAATAGCAGTAGAAAATTACAAGATTTCTAAAAGACCTTTGATGAAGTCAGTGATCAGCTTTTATGTTAAATTAAAACAATTGTCCTACTTTACTAGTTTTTTAACTAATGCTTAGGTTCTGGGAATGCTAATCTAGATTTTCACACTTTAAGCTTAGCTTTAAATTTCACATGCTCTTATCTCTGTTTAACTCTACCTTGAAATTTGAATTATACACCAATAAAAAATATTTAGAGAAAATATGTCAGAAAAGGACATTTATCCACATACTGCTTAGAGCTTGGTTATGATTTTTTTTAAAATGTTTTTCCTTGCTTTTTGGAATCAGTGTTCTCTTGACGATGCACAAATTATGATGATGATGAATGCACAAATTTCAGTGAAATGATCAGGAAACCACGTAGACCATCTTGACCAGGCTGATAATGCTGGCCAGCTTTGGTCTTGTTAAACTTGTGGGATCCAATTCTCTTATGCTGCCCAGCAAAATTGTATTTCTTGCACAGCTAGCTGTGTTTATACTTATTTGTTTATCAAGTAGACAACAAAGACTGTGATCCATCTAGTACACTAAGGATCAAAAAAAACCCCAAAAAAACCCCTGTGGATATATACAAAACTTAAGTTAAAAGTTATTGTAATGAAAGGACAGACAAATCTGATTACTTCATGGAAACCGTTCCAGAAAAACAACAAAGATCTATAAAGCCATAATATAGTGGGAAGAAAATGTGACTAATACGAAAAGATTGTGTCTAAGGCTTGGTCCTAAATGTGAATGTAGATGTTCTGCAGAACTGTCCTGCAAGACAGCAGATGAAACAATATTATGTGGTCTGGCCTATGAGGTAGGATATCAAAAATTAAAAAATAATGTGAATGCTTACAATTTTTGTGAGTTTAAGTGTCTTCACTCTGTTATCCACTTGAGAAATATGTGACCAAAAACATCTGCACTTTTAGGAGTTCTCCTCTTCAGCACTAAAAATACATTTTTCCTGGTAATTTTTTCTGCACATATCATTCCAGATGCTGGAGCCTGCAGTCCTGTTTCCAGCATGTCCTATTTCTAAAACAAAAGAATATATATTCTTCAAGGACTTTACTGAAAATGAAATTTTAATATAGCAAATGATGGTGTAACGAATAAGGAATCATGCAGAGGACAGATGTGAGGGATGCAGAGGATAACAAATGTGACAAAATTGAGGAAGTGAAAAAGCATTGGTTAAATATTCATGTGAGTCATGTGAATTGATCTGAAAATGCAGCCCCCAAAATATGCTCAATATAAGTGATTTTAACTTAAGATCTAGTAATTTATATGGCTCTACAGTATATGCATAAAATTATAATACATATACAAAACAAACTCATGTAGTAACATAAATAGCTGGAGATTGTTTTTTTCATATTTAGGAACAGTTAACATTTATAGTCAGATATTCCTAACACCTTCAGAAATACCACTCATCCAAGAGTATGTTTTCTTACCTTTGTATTTAGTACTTTTTTTCTTAAAGGAATGTCTGCAAAGATCGTAGTTTGTCATAAATCACTAGAAACAGGATTCAGACCTTCAGACACTGGACACAACTTGAAACAAGACTAATAAGCACTCCATGAACCAAGAGAAAAAATTTCAAACCAGTGTAAATATATCTTAACCTGCTAGTATTGAAAATGATTATGGGTCTTAATAAAAATAATAATAGCACTCTAGATCAAAATTTAACTGAATTTTGTTTCAATTAAAACCAAGAACAGCAAGTCTATAGAACTGCTGGGTGAGACTTCTATTCCGTCCTTTATTCTCTTATTTCTAACATACTTATTAAGTCTTTTAATAATAGTATCCATGTTTAAAAATTATCAGAGTCTTGTAACAAACATGTGAGGATTAATGGATATAAAGGATTCCACCCTAAGGCAATGGCATGTGCATGACATGTCCATCTGTCATGGTGATTGATCAGGACGTCCTTGCCTCTAAGAAAACCTATGGATCTTTCTGGGTAACACTAAATTTAGCTAATATGGAAGGACTCACTCTTGTTCAAGTGTGTACAGAATGCTTATTGGGGCTGGGATGCAACTGGGCTGCATCAGATTATTTGTACATCCTAGTCCATTCCCTGCCCCTCTGATGATGAAGTTTGGATGATGTTCCTCATTAGGATGAAAAGGGTTTCTTTCATTGATTAGCCTTCCTGGGCTTTGTTCTCTCCTAATGAGAAACTAAGTGCAGACAATTTTACTTAAAATAAATATTCTTCAGATGTACAGTGGAGGTAGAGTAAGAGTACACTCAGAATTAGTTTACTTAATCATTAGTTAGTGGACAATAATATCAGAGCTAAAGGAAAATCAAATAAGAAAAACAAGTCACTAAGTAGATACTTACCCTGGCAGACAGCATCTATGCTAATAGAACACAAAATCCCAACCTTTTTCACATAAATCTTCCCTTTTTATTTCTTTTTATTTTAAAAGAAATTACATATACTCAGGATGGGAAAAAATTACACTGGTGACAAATTATCCTATCATACTGATATTTAAATCATCATCCTGAATAACAGGACTAAAATTCTAGCTAGTATAAACTGAGTGGAACTTCATAAAGTTGAAAAACTAAGCAATAGTCAGGGTCATCTTCTCTGAGTGGTATTTGGAGATTGTCCAAGAACCTGAGGTCATGCCTGGGACTTCCTCTTAAGAGTGGTGCTGCTGTCAGTGTTTAACCTCTTATCTCTCATGAGTCTTAAGGAAATCAAACTTAATCTAACAGTTTTCCTTTAAGTGGTATTAATTGCAGGTTTAAGTCATGACTTGGAAATTCTCTAGAGAGACATCATAATCGTGGAATTCAAGGCCAGGCAAGACCATGACAGTAATTTAATTTGACCATGTACATAGCCCAGCCCATTACTTTCACTTCATGAAGTCTCTTGTCAGCTTAGAGTGTATGTATTTAAAACATCTAAACTTGACTTGAAAATACAAGGAAATGTATCTTTTAAAAGTTACATTTACTAAAATGTGCACCTTATCTCCACCTTGGGCTTTTTTTCTTCCAGTTTCTGTCTCCTGGCTCTCACTGTGCTTTTTCTCCATTAAAGGGTCCCTATGGACAGAAATTTTGTCCTCATGTAAATGCTGTCAATCATTCTTGTTACACAGAGTGCTGGACCTCTGGTACCTTTAAGGCAACATTATCTTTTTCACTCAGAGCCTGCTTATTCTTACTTCTGTCCTTGCCAAAAGTTACCCCTTTTGTCTAGTGTATGTTTGACTTGAGATCAAAATTATAAGGAAAGTTCAGGCTTTCCTGAAAAAGACTGTAAGAAAAAAATATGCTTGGTTAAAAGTCCAGTTTCTTGCTTCACATTTTAGGAGTTTACTGGATTATGCTGTTTGACTGTATGAGGTAAGGGTCTGAGGAGTTGAAAGGAGAGACTAATGGCTAAGATGAATTATAGGATCAAAAAATATTGGGATTGACAGGGATCTCTGGAGATCATCTAGTCTAACCTTCCTTCTCAACCAAGGTCATCTAGAGCAAGTTATTCAGGCCCACATCCAGCTGAGTTTTCAATATCTCCATGGAAGGAATTGTTTCACAAATACTTGTTGATTGTATTGTCCTCATTTTCTGAAACTGTGTGGCCCAAATGAAGAAATGCTCAATATTTTCCAGCACAGTCAAAGCAGTAATTTGAACATATAATGTTATATGTAAATACCAACATCCTAAAAAAATGACACTGGACAACTTGAATCCTAATATATCCTTGGAGATTCATTCATGTATTGAAAAGCGAGTTGTACCATCCAACTCTTGTTTTGCAGGGTTGTAAAACTGGAGGAACTTTGTGAAGTGCTCATACATTATTGTCATGAGTTAAACAGAAGTACCTGCCATTAATGGCCATTAATTAAACTTCAAGTATAGAATTTGAATAGTATGCGTAATAACCACATGGTAAAGACACAATATGGATAAAGAAAAATTTTCCTCTGTGTGTGTGATGCAAGCACTACTTAGCCTGCACAATGAGTCAGACAATTCTGAGGGGTAAAGATTGCAATTGTACAATTTAAACCATAACATGACTTTGTAGATAGGAACTGAAGTAAATTAGCCTAGAATATACATATCAATATGTCCCTTCAACCATTTTGGGGTAAAGGGTAGTTTTATGAATTTCTGAATTTTAGTGTTAGACATCTTTGGAGAAGACAAAGATTTTCTTGAAGTACTTTCTGAAGTACTTCCAAATCTGCAACAACCTTTTGAAGTCTGAACACCAGAACTAGATAAAACATTGGAGAAATATGGCCATACTAAAGCTATGTTATCTTCCTTTTATATATGAGAAATGAAAGACAACTTTAATATCTAAGTTCTGTGGATTGCATGAACATGTGCTCTGACATTATATGCACTTTAATTTGTTCTGTTTATAAATCATCCTTAATGCAAGTCCAAAAGATGGAACAACAAACACTGCATTAACTATATCAGCTGACTAAAAACCTTAATTAAAAGAACCTCTGAAATAAGCTTTTTATTTGTAATGCTTGGAACTGCTGTTTGAAATGCTGTAGACTGAGTTTTCAAACTTTGTCCAAGAAACACGGAAAGAATTTTAAGTATACAAAAGAGCTTCAGGCAATTATTTTAAAAATAAATTATGACTTTGACAGTAGGCGTTTCAGAAGATATAAAACAAAATAGAAAGTTGATGAAATCTGATGAGAGAAAGAAGCTTTTTTGGAGTAACAAAATGTCATTTCTTCCTGGTATCCCTAATGAGACCTAAAGTTCTGTTTTGCAAACAGACTTGCATAAATGACATTTTCCCTTTCTCTGCATTAGCCCTCCACAACACTGTTTTTCATAAAACATGTTTGTTTCTCAAGTTTCTCTTTCTGTCTTCTTCAGTGATGACCTTAGAAAAAGGTGGTGGAGGGTGCCAACATGGAAGACATGGACTCAAGTTTACAAGTATGAAGAAAATGTTGTAAGGATAAGGTTTAATAACAGCAAAGAATCTCAGAATATTTTGAGGCGGTAAAAAGATAATTAAAATGTATTTCCATTTTTATCTTTTCACCACTTCTTTTCCAATCTCTTGAATTCTTTAGCATATTTTCTCTTTTCTCACAAAAATTCTTATTCTCACTCGACTCCCTGAATTGGCCAGAAAGTGCAAGGGAACATTTCTGTCAAGTGACATGAGATACCAGTTTTCTCAGTTTCTCTACAATTAACATGTAGTCTAGAAGGTTTTGCATCCAGAAAGACCTAGATGGACCTATTCCTATAGAGTGCATTGAGCAGTCTAGAAAATAAAGCTGTCCCAAGAAGAAGCTAATCACGTGTATTGTGAAGAGTGAAGACCTTTTGAGTCAGCACTACTAGTATGCATATTAATTTATGAAATAGATTTCTCAAACATTTATGTGAAAGAAAAGAATTATTCAATTAATGAAAAAATAGATTATCTTGTGCTTATAATAAATGTTTTCTTTCAACACTGTAGAATTATCTCATTAAAATTTCCAGAATACTATAAAAGTTGGTACCTTTTGCATTTTCTCTGTTTTTTTTAAAATCAACACAAAATTCTAGCAACACATAATCATATAGGCTGGTTTCCATTATCAGCAAAACACCAATGACTGAATCATTGCCCTTTTCAGGTACTTAACAGAGAAAAATTATTTTCGTGGATATCTATTCTAGTGCCTAATTAGTAAAGAAATCCTACAATATCAAGATCTGTTTCCTAGATTTTCTAGTGCTTGATCTAAAAGCTATTCAGTTCAACAGAGCTCATGTCAACTTAAGAAGATTCAGGCCTCAGTGAAAAAATATGTATAATAAATAAACCAAAAGTGTTCACCTGTATTTGGTAATACAGCCTGGAATTGAATGAAAATAACCCACAGCCTGCAAACAGTAAACTTGTAGGTAATATCATATTATTGCCCCTCAATGCCAATGATTTTTTTCATTCGAAGTATCTTCAAACAAAAAATAGCTTTTTCTGAAATAACAGTATTTGGTTTGCCCTTCAGTTTTTAAAATATATTTTATCCACTCTGCTTTCAGAAAGAATGAATTTGATTAAACAGTATAGTAATTTACCCAAGTGATAAGTCTTTGCTGCCAGAGGCAAATTAAAAAAAAATGCTATCAGGAGTGTCTATACAAGTAGCTAGTCCACACAAGATTTCAGAATCCTCCAGATCAATTTTTCCATACTTGAGAAAGCCTCCATGGTACAAAAGATATTTAGGATATTTGACTAATTCTTCTGTTGGGAACCACTTTTTTAACATCTCTGTTTTGATACCTTCACCATATCTGAATATTTCCATACATCTTGGAATGATAATAAAAATAGAAAAAAGAGATTCAAAACCCCTCTATTCAGTTCTGTTTCCTGCAGGCCTACAGGATGTCTTTGACTGATATATCTGGACTAGATTTAAATTATTCAAGAAATTGAGCTAATTGTCAGCCAAAATATTTCCTTTGCATAGTGTATCACATGACTCTCAGTTGTGTCCCACTGGACTACCCTAAACAGTTCTTTTTCATCTCTAATTCTTATGTTCTCCAATATTCCTAAAATGATTGTTGGAGCCTCGCTTAAATAATCTCATCAAAAGTAAGAATGTGAAGAGTTCAGAATGTTCCCTCTCATCTTAGAAGCAATGAATGAAATTATTAATAACATGGCTAAGGACAATTTTTCTTTCCATGAATTTTATATAGCTATGTTATTTTAATCATGGACTGAGCAACAAATCAATAGACTATGAAGATCACATTTTCCTTCTCCCTTTTGTCTTGGAAACCTTAATGAGGGTCTAATAGCAGCCTTTAAATACCTTTGAGGAGTTTATTGAAAAGACTTAGCCAGACCCTTCACAGTGGGGTCTGGCAGGAGCATGATAACAAGCTGAAGCAAGAAGTTCTGGCTCGGTATCAGTGAAAGCATTTCACCCATAAGGATAGTCCAGCAGGGAAGAACGTTTCCCACAGAGCTGGTATCATCTTCACCCTTGAGAGTTCCCATCACCTAGATGGATAAAGCCCTGACCAACTACATTTCATTTCGTAATTGACCCTGCTTTGAGCTACAGGTTAAACTAAAGTAACCTTCTGACATCACCTCCCATCACAGAATTATCATGCCATTCTACATGAAAGAATGAGGAAGTAACCAAGTAGGGAAAAAAGAAACAGTGGAAAGCAGAAAAATGAATAATTTTCTTAGTCAGAGTTTCTGGGGATACCATTGCCTTTTTATTATAAACATATATTTAAGATGTAAAGACATGAAAATAAGCTTTCATTCCCTAAAGTAACATTGTCTCGTTATTATCACCATTGTCTCATCATTATCATCACTTAATAACAGTTTAAAAACATTGTGGGAGAGTGTAGGCTTTTTCTCATAATTAACAACTATGTAAGATTTCTTGGTAGGACTCTCTCAGAAAGTAATTTGTAGAAAAAATAAGGATGCAGGTAACATATACATCGAGATGGCTCATTGGAGTATGCAACACTCTTAGCCCTACCTCTTGATAAAACTTGTTTTGAGAACTGCAGTGTTGAGCTATTAGGAGCTCCATGTAAGTCATCATTACTCCTGAACGTTGTATTCTGAAATATGCAACATGCATTCCTGGTTATGTGTTGCGCATTTTAATCCCATCTGTCTCTGTGCTTGATCAGCTATTTAAACAATACTAATCTCTACAGGAATTCAAGTAATGGAATATTTATTCCTAGAAGGAACTGCTTTCTTTCTTTCCAGTTAAGTTTCACTTCAATAAATGTTTGATTTTTTATTTCAGTGATAAGTTAGAGAAGATCCATAAAAACATTAGTAATTTAGGGAGTTATATTACATAAATATCCACCATTTTGTCAACAATGAATGCAAATACAAACAAATTATAACATATGTAATTACTCAGCTTAAAAGTTTAAAATTACTTATTAACCTAAAAAAAATAAAGCTTTCTATAATGCCTTATTTATGGTTACATGGACATTTCCATACATTCTACGATTACTTGACCAAACAAACTCTATGTGATTATAAAGGTCAAGCTGTTTTTTCTCTCATAGTTAATGTTCATTCACATACATGACAGCTGTCTCACTCATGGTTAAACCTGGGATGATACCCCTGCTGATACACCAGCAAGAAAAGAATTTCTGGGTCATAGGCAAGGACCACTGAAAACTCATTTTTCCATTAGATAAACACAACTCTGAATATGCCTATGCAACAGCCCCATGGACCAAGTAATTTTAGAAGGGAAAAGATCCTATTTCTGCAACTATGTGTATATATACACACCACTAAGTTCAACAATAGCTCTTCTGACAACTTTTGGTTCAATAGTTTTAAAAAGGCCCTGTTTGTCAAACATATTAACTGATTGTCATGAAAAAGAAATATACAGAATAATACATCTGTCATTACTCCACATACTTCCTTAACTCACTGATAAACTGAGAGTCAGATTAAGAAACAGTCACACTGATTGATGGCTCATTCTAAAGTAGTGTTCTCCTAAGCAATCTACCATGGCACCTGAAGAGTGAAGGCCAGGAATGTGCAAGAATTTTTACCAGTGCCATCCTCTGTTTAGTGCTGTGGCAATGGCTCTTTAGGGAACTGGTCATTGCAAGGTGCAGAAGAAACTGATGGAGTGCTTAGTTTCTGCAGCTTACATTCACTCAGAAGGGAATTAAGAAAGAACATTAAGTCCTTGGAAGGCAAGCTCCCACTCAGCGATATTGCAGATTTGAGAGCTAATGTGTGCATTAAATGTATTGTTTCTGAACCTTTTATAGATTTAAAGATAAATGCTTTTAGCTCTGAGCTGATGCCATATGATTATCTCTAAGGAAAAGAAGAGGCACTGTGATTATTTCAAACTTATTACAACATGAATTCACTGAGGAAAAACTGTTCATGTGCTTTTTCCATTCTAAATTTAAAATATATTGCTAGAAAGAGATAAAAATTGTGCTAGATGCAGTAGGGAATCTTTCATATGTCTAACTCGTGCAAGGATTTATATGCTTTGATCATGCAATTACCCACTCTGAAGGATCTGCACAGGTACTAGCATATTTGCTTCATTTTGTGTTTCAGTTTGGCCTTGAAATATAAATATGTCAAAGGCCAAGGCTCTCTCCTATGAGCCCCTCTACCCCTCCCTCTCTAGTCTACTTGAAAGTGTCGTAAGTCTATAAAAGAGATCTCATTTATTTTGAATTTATGATTTGTTGTCATGAATTCCTACATGTGTAGTGCAAAAATTCTTGCTTTCTGAATTACACTTTAATAAGCTACTCTTAAAAGCTATTATAAAACATTACTGACTAGCCAGAACACGTAAATATTTAATCAGGAGTCAAGACTTCCTTACACTTAAAAGAACAGCTTCTTAAAGTAAGAGACATGGAGATTTTTGAAAGTGTGTATTTTAAAATACCTCGTAAGTGCTGTTAAAGAATATTTTTTTGCTTTAAAAGGATTTGCATACATGTAGTTACTTATATATATATATA
>WEKY01033602.1:28152-42245 GCA_013390045.1 Picathartes gymnocephalus
TATATATATATATAATATAGAAACATTATTTAAACAAAGAAAACAAAGGTCTAAATAAACAATTCAGTTGAGGTTTAAGATATAAGGTTAGAAATCTCATTAAAAAAAAAAAAAAACATTATTATAAGGCAACTATGACACAGGACTTTGATTATATTTCCTTTAGGAAAAGTCAGTGTGATCCTAGTGATAGTGTGTTGTCTCATGCTATCCAAACACCACTGTTAAGCCCTATAAAGTGCAAGGCTCTTCAGGGACCAGGGACCTATAAAACTGAAGCAGTTGTCATAGTGTCATGGGCTGTGAAAGAGAAATCATCTCTCTAATTTACTTGCAGTAAAAGGAAATTGAAAATTTGTAATGGACGGTGGGGGAATATAACCTTGATAAAATGTATGTTGAATAGAAGAATATAGGCTTTGTCAACAGCCTCTGATTCTGTTTAGTAACATTTGGTTTTGTTCCCAACTGAAGGGCTATATGAACCTCAGGACACTTCAGGCAGAAAGAACTAGCTTTAGTCTTTCAACACCTCTTTCTTTTATTACAGAATGTGAGTTAGAGTAGTTAGGTTGTATAAACAAGCTCTAAATCTCATTAATCTTGCTGGCCGTTCTGTTCCCAGCTGTGCAGTCTCCAATATGGCAATCATATTTTGCACTTAGGCAGCCACCATTTGCTCAGAAAGAAGAGTGATGTCCAATTTGCCCAAACAGTAGCAAATACAATATTGCCCTTACCATCCAGCATCTAAAATTACTGAATCATGCTTTCTTGCTTTTGTCCACACATAATGAGGTAGGAAAAAAAATGTATGCTATATCAATTTCCCTGTTTCTAGAGATCAAGTATATTTCCAATTGATTTCTTTTAGCCTAAATTAGAGATTGGGCACATGGAACCTCCCACACAACTGTTCCAAACATCAGCGAGGAGTTGTTAAACTAATGTATCTCCATGGCTATGACTGAAAAAAGTCTGTGCTTCCCTTCACTGCTTTGAACGTGACAGTAATCATGTGAGAAGAATCATACTAACAGGATTTCAGACCAAACTGGCAGTCACTTCATAAGAAACACTAATCTCCGGAGATTTCCCACCAGTTAAGCCAAGAAACAGTGAGAAATATTTGCAAGCTTCCAGCTAACACATGTGAGTCTAAATCTGCATCCTGGCCTGAATAAGAGCACTGCTTCCCTGGCCAGTTTTCTTCTGTGTATTCTCATGCCATGGCTGTTTCATGGCACCAAGAAGATAATAAAGTAAAATAAAAAGGAATGATAAAAATGTCATCAAAGTTTAAAATAACTACCATTAGGGTTTTTTGGTACTTCAGAACAAGTTTCAGAAATATAATGGAAAAGTCCTGTTGAATAAATAAGTGAGAGTAGGTACTGCAATAATGAAAGAGAATGACTGTATAACAAATTATAGAGTATGCCTGAAAACGTGTTTGCTTTATATGTACTTGTAGACTGGTGAACATTAGCAATAAATTGCTTTTTAATTCTTCTTAGATAAAATTATCCTAAAAATTCATGTCATCTGCAATATGTGCAGTGATGTACACTTAGATAAATAACACACATTGTTATTGTCAAAAAGGAACTTATAAATCATTGGATGGAGATGTATGACTAAGAATCTTAATTAGAAACTGGTTTAGCTCCAAGAAAATAGAGAAAAATACAAAGAAAAAAATTCCTAAGAATTGTCTACTATTCCTCAGGCTGATATGTTCAAGGTAGCTGTCACAGGATTTTCCGAATCTTCCTTGCTATAAATACTGATCTCCAGCCTGTCAGGTCATAAGTACAGCCCTGCTCCTCTGTAACCCTTGAGCTTATTCTATGTGACTTGCTTGACTTGAATCAGATGGGTGAAAGGTTTTGTTTGCTTTAAAGAAGCAACAAGAAAGAAAAGCACCCACCAGCAAGCAAAGGGCTGTCTAAGAATTTTCTGACCCAATTGAAGTGTCTTTGTTTTCCAAGACAGTTATAGCAGATCAAGATTAAATGTTGTTCAACTGACACCCAGTCCAGGTGTGATATAAAATCTTCTAGGGCTGTTTATTGACACATAATAGGTCAACATAAAAGATACTTTTCTCTGGAAGATTATATGTGAGAGTAATGGGGATAGAAAATTGAACTATGCGTATACTAAAACTAAACAGTTGTCAGAATAAAAAATTGGGTCATTTTCCTGTGGCTTGTAAGAAGTGAATGCACAGACCCAGCCCACTCAGAGTGCAGGCTGGTTTCACCAACAACAGGCAGCTTAGTTGGGACACCATTCAACTGTCACATTAGTTTATTCTTCTACCAAGCAATAAAAATAAATTAGTATCAGTATTGTAGTATCTAGGTAGACCAAACTCTCTTGTTCCAGATCAGCATGTTTCTCATGCACAAAATAATTTTAATATGTAAAATTAGGTCTATTAAATTAGGCATACAAAGATACTTGAACAAATTTCAGTAGTTAATCATCAGAATTAAATCATGCCACACTACAACTCTCTCATTTCTGCAGTTAATACCATAGTTACAAACAGGAGATGTGGGCTCATCTGTTTAGGATTAACACATGGCATTGTTGCAAAAAGAAGAGAAGCAGCTAAGCTGTGAGGAGAGTATTTACCTAAACTGCTGACTTTTTAGTAATATAAAATTAGCTCTCTTTAGGTTTGCTATGATGCTTTATTTTTTCCCTTTAATTCTTTTTTGCCTTGCTGTAATGTAAGATTACCTGGATTCACCCAGGTTTTGAATGTTCTTTGGGAAAAAATGTGAAACATGCAATGAAATCTATAATTTGGAACTCAAGTATGACATAACCAAATAGTCATTCTAAAGTAATTTAGCTTTGCTTACTCTGATGGAATTAAAACATTTAATCTGTAAATTCAGCAGCTACTATTATGTACACATTGTAGAAAAGTTAAATATGTATGTTCTAGCCAATATGAATAAAACCAATCAACTACCTAAGTATCCCTTAATTTTAGATAAATGTAGTGTTAGATGACATTCTAAGTCAACTATCTAAAAATTCAAAAAAGTAACTAAAAGTAGTACCTTCTCTTAGTGCATGTTGCTGTAAGAATTATAGTCTTCCATCAAGTTTTTCTACTCAAGGTTCACAGTTGCTCTAACATACATACCTAATCCATGATGTGTCAGTTGTGCCTCATTATAAACAAAACATACCAATTAAACTGAGGGGGTTTTCCATTCTCTGTTTCTAGTCCTGTCTTTGATTCTCAAAATCTATGCTAATTTTTGTGGTTTTTTTTTTCACAAGGAATGTGTCAAAGTTCATTACTTGTTATGTATTTATGGTCACATCCAGTGATATATTTAAAAGGAACCATAGCTAATATATACCTTGCAATAAATCATTAAACACAATTGTCCTGATACTCTATGCAGCATAGCTAAATATCTGGACATTTGTAAAATGTAGGTAAAATTTAGATCTTCTCAGCATCCTGAGTTAGGGAGTGCTTTGAGTCATGCGTAGTCATGTAAAGTGTAAATATGGCAAAAGCTACCAGATGAATGATGAGGGAGGGGGAGGAGGTGCTCCAGGTGCAGGAGCTGAGATTCTCCTCCAGCCCGTGGCACAGCCCATGGTGAAGCAGCTGTGTCCCTGCAGCCCATGGAGGATCACGGGGATTCAGAGATCCACCTGCAGCCCCTGGAGGAGCCCCACGCAGGATCATCGGAGAGAGAGCTGTGAACCCCTGGGAAACCACTGCTGGAGCAGGCTCCTGGCCAGGACCCCCATGGAGAGAGGAGCCCACGCTGGAGCAGGTTTCCTGGTAGGACTTGTGAGCCTCTGTGGGACCCACACTGGAGCAGGCTGTGCCTGAAGGACTGCACCCCGTGGAAGAGTGACCCATGCTGCAGCAGTTTGTGGAGATCTGTTGCCCGTGGGATAGACCCACACTGGAGAAGTTCATGGAGAACTGTCTGCACCACTTGTGGAGAGGAGGTGGAACTTGGGAAGGAGGTGGTGGTGGAAGAAAGGTGTTTTTTTAAGATTTATTTTAACTCTTATTATCCTGATTTTGTTAACAATAAATTCTTTTAATATCCCAAACTCTACTCTGTTTTGCCTATGACAGTATTTGATGAGTGATCTGTCCCAGATCTTATTTCAACCCATGAACCCTTGGTATATTTTCTTTCCCCTCTCTAGTTGTGGAAGGAAGTGATAGACAGTCTCTGGTGGGTGTCTGCCATCCAACCAGCATCAACCCACTACACATTCAATGAAAGGATAAATCTTTTTCTTTAAAATACACTATTAAAAAAAAGGAAGGGAGTAGAAAAGAAAGACAAACACTTTTCTATGCCAGAGGAAGGAAGTTCACATTCAGTTCCTTTTCCTGCCCTAGGAGTCCAGCATCTTCTTTACTCAGCCTCCCTTCCTGGTGAAGAGAGTCTGAAATACTAAGGCATGCTGTACTTAAGAACTTGCCACCACTGTTTGTTCTGTGCAGAAAAATGTCCAGAAGCCATTGGTTTATAAGTAGGCAATAATTAACACCTGATTTTATAAGTTCCGATTTACAGAACCACATGAAATTTTTAGCCTTGAGCTTCGGCAACTGCTCCCAGAATTTCCTGTATTTTACTTTTAACAGTCATTGAATAGTATTTGTGAATGTATCTCAAAATTCAAGCTGGAGCATCAATTCCTTCTTCCCTCAATGAGGAATTTAAATTGAGAGAAGTGTTTGAGTTTTGTGCTTCCAATGTCAAGCAGAGGTATAGATACAAATGTGTAAAGTAGTACTTGTGACTGAATTTGGAGCAATGTAAGCTAAAAACATAGAATATGGGGAGCATGAGCAATATCAGCATCAGGAGTCAGCTAAGCAGAAGTTTTCAGAAGGGCAAGTTTACTTTCAAGCATCTAACAGATGCCTGCATCTCTTGTTGGATCTAGTCCATAGTTTTGTCAAGGAAACTTTATAGGCTTGACTGTAGCTTTTATTTGAAGAAAAATCCTGGGAGAGACCTCTAGATCTTAACTAAGTTCTAACCTTTTCCTGTGTAAGCAAGCATGCTTCATTCTTAAATGTGTTTCTATTCATGCACTGTGTGAGTCTTTTACTGCAGAGTATTAATGTCAACAAAAGGTTAATGAAAAATGAGGTTTTGAGGCCTGTTTTTCATGCTCATCTGCTCCTACCTGATTTGTTTTATTACTGAAGCTGATGGTTTTCAATAGCACTTACAGCACCAGCAGTGTTTAACTTTCACTTCTTATTGAAAAAGAAAAATCAAGAGCTGAGTAATATTTGTTACTTATCTGTCCTTTTTAAAATAAAATCCAAAGTTAAAAGCCGATGGGGTCATGGGTAAGTGTTATTGAAAGTCACAGCCAGCAAGGAGTTTGCAGCTGGAAGAAAAAAGTCCTTTCCCTTTCTTTTCTGTAGTCAGTCATGTTGTTGCTATTCTTCAGAGTTTTTTTCACTTCTTCCCATGCCCTTTAACCAGCTCTGATGGTCTGTCTTGAAATAAAGTTCACCTCTCTTATTTTTAGATAAAAGGTAGCATGATCTAAGGTTTTTTCTTAGACCAAAGAATCCTCCAATCTGGATTTTAAAACTCATATTTCTACAAATCACCATGCCACTCATTTTTTAATTCCCTCCACTCTTTAAATTGTTTTGGTTTAGAACGAGAAATAAAGGATAACAATTCTATGGTAAAGTACTTTGATATCTATAAAGAGAAAGATCCATATATTATTTCTTCAAGGCATATACCAGTATTGCAGTCCATAGGGAAGACAGAAGACAAACTTTGCGTGTGGAATACTTGGGATTTATAGGTCATTAGAAAAAATTGAAATCTATTTTATAATAAAGAAAATCAGCCAAATCTAAAATGTGTAAGATTAGCTCTGACAAAAATGCCTTCCCTCACTCTTAGTGTTAAAGGAGAGTAAATGTTAACATAACTAAGCATCACAAAGGATATTCACAAATGAAATAAATAATTTGTAGAGTTTATAAAAAAAGGGAAAGACAGACATTCAAATACTCAGAAGAAAATACATAAATTTCTCTTTCAGCAAATCTGAATGTTTTAGCAAAATGCTGTCCAAATGATTTAGTGTAACAATAGGTAAATTTTCAACAGCTACACAAAAGATTTTTATCTGATCTTGATTTTTATCTAATCCCCCAAGATCATCAATGAAAAATCTTTCCAACTGATAATTGCAGGAGATCCTAAATTTTAGACATATACAGGGCTTTGACAAACCACTACTGCATCAGTGAATGCAAGCTCACCCTCTCCAGTGCATTAGGTGGAATTATGTATGTCAAGAACAGCTTATCTGGGAAAAAATTTAGGTCTATAATGGAATGGATAGACAAAATAAAATATAACCTCAAAATAATCAGCTGATAACAATAACTAGGCAGTTAAGGTACTTCTTGTGATATAAGCCAGACCAAGATTCAGAAGGAATTTACATTTTCACTTTCCCTCATTCCAGGAAAGTGAGTTGGCCAAATAAAATATGGTAAAGGCAGAATTGTACTCTGAAGTCTGATTTCACTGAAGAAATGGTACAAGAATTTATTTTCATTGTGCAATGGAAAAGGATATCTTTTTTTCTTCTTTGAAATATAAGAACTTTTCTGATAATCAAAAAACCACTTTTTATTTTCTGTCCTGATTTTATGCCTTTTTAACTACATCAGTGTTAAAAATAGTTTGTCTTTAGTCAGTTATTTTTTCACATATTGAGTCTGACAGTATTGAAACATGCAAACTCCCTAGTACTGGCGAAACATGAAAATGGAATATTGATATTTTGCTCACAATTCTTTTCAGATCATGTTACATGTGCTTAGCATCCTTTGCTGTGATTTCAAAGTACAGTTCTTTTTAAAAGAACCATGCTGTTTCCTTCACAACTTTCTGCTTAACAAGGTTGCAAAGCATAATGTTACACTTTGTTACCCTCCTGACATATAGAACTGCCAAAAAGCCATTCTCTCTTTCTTAAGATACATTGGTGTGTCAGTCTTTATCCTCAGTTGTTCCTCTTCCATTTACATTACAAAATGAAATTATATTTACAGAAGAGAAGTTATTGTTCACATTACAATTTAATTGCTGTCGAATTAACAACAAGTTAATTTTATTAATAAGCTTTGAATCAACATGTTTGTTGTGCCCCCATGGAAATCCAGGATTGATTAAAGCTAAGGATTAAGCTGGTGATTTATTGACAAGAAGAATGTCACCTTTGTCTACAAGAAGGAGTGTTTGTCTCAGCTGAAGTGTTCCCAGTGTGTTTCACATCTTTTTTGCCCACAACCTTTCATTTCCCCCATTCTGAAACCTTAAAGGACAGGGTATTTTGAAATCTGGGTATTATCTGGGGTAACTGTACGAATGGGAGCTGCATCTATCTGCAGGGGCACACATTTTCTTGGGCTGATAGAAAGTTTAAAACAAACAAAACCCAACCAACAAAATAACAAAAAAAACCCCTAACATAAGGGGAAAGGGCCTTTTTAATATTTTTTTTCTCTTTTCCATGATATGTGGATCAAAAACCAGAGGTACAAAGAAAATTTTAGTCCACCAGAAAACTTGACACAGAAAAATTTGATGCCACCTGGCTTCATTCAGCTAATAATTGTTATATTGGTTTATACAGCTCTGGTGGACCATTGCCCCTGAAAGAGGCACTTTAATCATATGTGTTCCTACATCACTTAAAACGCAGCAGTGGTGATTCATCAAAATGCAAATCAGCCAGGGAAGCTGTAATAACAGCATAAAGGAAAGTGATTATAAGCTTCTGTGAATCACAGCACTGGGTGTATTATGTGTGATATTTTTTTGCAATAATCTGTTTGACTGCACTTTGTACTAGCCTAGCTGATTTCCCATAGGCTGTGTTTCACAGCAATATCCAATATAACCTGCACAAAATAGAAAGCAGATATGAAGGTCATTTCAAGGAGACTGAGGAGAACTTGCAAAAATCTGCCAGCTGAGCAAGCTGACTTTTCTTTAAAATTCATTAAATGAAGTGTCCTCACCTGATGAGCATAGATTTTTTTATACTTTTATATCTTTCAACAGTGAAAGATGAATGAACATCTCTGAACAACAAAACTTGCTTTAACATTTGATCCATACAAAAAAGTTCCTGCTGCAATCAAAACACTGAAAATATATACATACAAAATTTAAAATGTCCTCCTTCCATTCACTTTTTATTCACAGGTTTACTAGAAATCCATATTTCGTGGGTATTCTAAAGGAATTTATTCATGCTGCTTTTTATTAAGAACAGGTCTAGACTCATTATTTGTCAACAATCTATTTGCAATGACCAGATCTCTACAGGAGAACCAGCAGATGCTTCTGGTCTCCACAGTGTCACACCTTAAAAATTAAATTCTACTTTCAGCTATATAACTTTTAAGATGGTGGCGCAATGCCATTGATTTCACAGAACCTTTCTCAAAGTAATACTGGCCCTATGCTGCAGTGTAGTCTGGTATCAAAATTACAGTTTGGCGAGCCTTTTATGTTCATTTTATTTGAAATATCTGATAAGCAATGTATTGTATAGCTGATTTCTGAAATCCAGAGAACTTTCAGAGGGGTATGAGACAGAACCTAGAAATATTAGTTCTGAGGCTTGCAATCAAGAGCTTCTCGTGAACATAACATCCTAGTAGTGATAAAATATGACAGCAGGGAAGAAGGATTCCAAATGGTTTCACACTTCCTGTCTCTACTATTATGCTTTGGAAACAAGACTACAACAGTTTTTTCCTCAGAGAATGTCTAAAGCATTCAGTCAGGAAAAATCAGATGGACAAGCAGACTCTCACTCCAGGGAGCTGTAACAATGAATTACTGCTGAAGTCTTTTGACAGATAGAAAAATGTAGGCTTGTGCTTTGTTTTAGACCACTGAGTCCTCCACACAGTTCATTTCTGTGGTGAAGAGTGGGAAGTGTTTGATCCTTGCTACTTGTAAATCCAAACTGCAGCAATGGCAATAGTCACCACCCATTGATCATCCACGTTAATTGTCCCTTTTCCACAGTGATTCCATTTGCAATAACTCAGCCTTCAAAGGATGTACCCAAAACTTTAACAAAGGCAGATTGTCTTTGATCTAGTTTACTCCATTCAGAAGTCAGGTTTTGTGTGTGAGTTTTGTGAGAGCCATTTTTTCAGTAAAACTGAAAACAAAAAAAAAAAAAAAAANNNTTTAAATAAAACAAAAAAAAAAAAAAAAAAAAAAACCAAAACAAAACAAAACAAAAAAAAAAAGGAAAAGGAAAGGATAAGGGGAAAAAAAACTAGGAAATGGAGAGGAAAAGGAAAAGTGGAAGGGAAAGGGAGAAAGCAAAAGGAAAAAGAAAAAAATTCTTCTGATTGTTTCATAACTCTCAGAATAAAAAGGCTGAATTCTGCAAAGGTTCTATGACATAAAAGAGGTGTCAACAATTATGATATTCTTTAAAAATTAAATATATTAAAATCCTTAGTCACTCACTCTCTTGGACTTTCTAAAATAAATATACATTGGTTTTTGTGTTCCTATTTACACCACAGAGCATTCTGGTCTTCCTGACAATCAGGACCTTTTCATTTACTTAAACTGTTTGGAAATGGATAGTTTGTACTTTATGCAAATGCAAAGTAAAAAAATTACACCTCAGGAAACAAAGTTTAAAGTACTTAATTTCAGGCATAGAAGCACAAGGCTATTTAAGCTTGCAAAGGAATAGCAAGTTGTATTACAGTTTGCTTATTCACTTGGACTTCAGGGCACATTTAATCATTTTCCTCACAGATTTTGCCTAGACTGCAACAACAACATGTACAGTGTGTCAGTAGTACTTTATTCCCTGCATTGGACTGACAGTCCTGGCTCCCTAAGCTGATTTCTGCTTGCCATGTCAGGACCTGGACCACATCCTACATCTTATATGTATAGGACTGATCAAACTGCAGTCACTAATAAGGAAAAATGGTCTGAGGTAGGAAGAGAATGGAAGAGTGACCACAAGTGTAGGGTCATCCCATTTTCTGGTCAGACAGCATGTCCTTAATTTGACTTTTAATTCACATTTCTCAATAAAAGTAAAATGCTGGTACATATAAAATTTCTCAGCTTTTCTAAGAAATGTGCTTCTGTTCTCACCATTTTTAAGACCACTGATAAGGATTAGCACAAAAGGTTTAGGGTGTGTGGAATAGAAGGGAATATGGTCAATTCCTTTCTTTCTAGCTACCTACTCAAAATATTTGAGATCTTCCTGAACAGTCATGACATGTGGGAACACACAAATCATAAGCAAAATACTAGAAGTCTTCACGTGGGAGTGTTTAGCAGGTGTCAACATCGTTAGTGTCCTTTAAGAATACATGACTTAAAGGCACCTTCCTAACTTACAGCTGTTGTGGAAGACATTGGAAAACTGAGAAATCTGTGACTTCAAAAGATGGAACTCTGGCAAAACACGGGACTTATGTCATATAAATCCTTCAGTATTTGGCACAAAATGACTTCAAATGGCACAAAAATACTTCAGAATTTTTAAGCTTTCCAAAGAATAAGCTATATTTTATTTCTTTCTCTGTAGTTACATACACTTCTGCTTGAAACATTCCTCATGTGTCTCCTGAAAAAAAGACATTATATAGTGATTTAAATTTAGTCATGCAACTAGATCCAAAAAGACTTGCAAGTTTTCCTAATTACAAGTACTTTCATCTTTTTTTTTACCAACATAGGAAAAAAAAGGTTTTTGTGCATTTATGGGTTTCTAAAAATAAATAAATAAATAAAAAATTATATCAGACAGACACTTCAGCAAAGACAAGAAATATGTGACAACTACTGAGTTTATACACTACACTTTTACTTTGCTAATTGGAACTATAATAATGCAATAATTAAATTAATGTCTCTACTAAAATTGAATCAATATACCAATAGATTAAGTCACCAAATTATTATCAAGTAATCAAATCAAATTAACCAATTGGCACCACAGTGAATTATTATGTGCTGGTATTTTCTGTGAAGATTTTAGGGAGAACATACATCCTTAGTGAAAATCAAATTGCTTTTTTTCCAAAAAAGCTGAGAAAAAAGATTGTGACTTATAGGAATTTTTGCCAAGAAATTTTCCTCAAACTCTTGGCTGAGGTAAGAGCTATTAGAACTTTTATATGGCATATAATTACAAAACAGACATATTCTTTTCCATACTTGCATTGTTAAGGGCAATATCACACTGCTTTCAACATTTTAAAAATATCCTGGACATTTGAATGTCAAAGGATTGGAACTCATAATTCATACTAGTTGATAAAACATGAGCTGCTTTTACATTTATCATAATTCTACTCAAAATTAAGCAATTTTCCCAGCTGTACTCAAATTTCTGCTTAATACTTCACATGATTAAGCACCTTAGTTCTTCAAATGTTTCATTAATTCCAAGTAAGCAGCCTCAGGAGTTCCAGTTTGTTTTAAAAACCCAGTTGTTTAGTTTTCTAATTCAGAGACATTGTTTATTTCAAATCACTTCCTCTGCAAGTAGTTATTTCTTCAGCCAAATAGTGAGATGAGAAGCCCTGCTGCTCTGGCTGCCTGAAGGTCAAAGGGTTGTGTGGGAGAGAATTTACCATGGAAGAAACAATCCAACTTTACCTGGGTGACAGCAATTATGCAGAATAACAAAAGGAGAAGTTAAGTTACAAGATGAGAACTCTAATACATTCTCCCCAGGGTCTGCCACTCACTCAGCCATGAGAAAAACAATGCCAGACTTCATTTTAGCAGTTACTTCTCTATATTGCTGAGATAGCAAGGCCTATATGACACACACAGCATACTTTGTTGCTTTACTTCCCGGGTGTCTGCTCCTCAGGTTGCCTCCTCTTAGGCTGTCATTCCTTGGAAGAATTAATTTTTAATTTAAGTGTCCCCATGAATTGATAGTGAAGTCATAACTTTCTTCAAAAGGATAAACCTGGGCACACCTTTAACCTGCAGTGAAAGAGAAATGTGAGAAAACGTATGGAACATTCACAGTATATTAACATCCAGATCAAGACACAGAAATGTTACTGGGGAGAGGATTGTGGAGGTCATAGACTCTTCAACCCTCACAATAGGAGAGGTGCAGTAGAGGGGACAACACATTGTCTTGATTTGGGTAGGCACTTCAGGAGGAAATACTTGGAAGAGGTACTCACCCACACACATTCCCTACAGCCATTCCCATTAAGTCCTGAATCTAACTGAAAAGTGAATTACAAATGAAAAACAAAGGTACCTCCTGTGTACATAGAAACACCCTCTGTGTTTCATGTATGAAAGGTATCCAAGGGTGAAATTTATTTATTTTCTTAAGCTGTTTGCATTTTTTCTTACACTCAGGCATTTTTAACCATTTAAGAAGTAGGTAATTTTTGCCACTTATCTCAGGTTGCAACTCCGTCCCTGCCCCTGAGTATATTTTAATCACTCCAGAAATGTAAATTATACTCATATGTAAGAATACTAACAATAATAGGCACTATTTCCAAGTTTGAAAAAGTGAGACTCGGAAAGGTCAAGATGTTGCCCAAAAAAATGTGCTGGTTCCATGAAATAAGTTTCAGTGGCCCATGAAAGAAACCAAAGCATTCTGATGTGTAATCCTGTCTCTAAACAACAACAAAAGACCAATCATTCTCTGAAGATCCCATTACACAATTAGTCAGACCATTACTTTATCCCTTTATCAACAATTGTTGACTGAGCCACAAGCTAAAGTCAATGGGAAATCCAAGAAAAAGAACTTTCAGACATTTATGTGGCAGTTAAACACTATTTTATCAAGCAACCAATCATCAAACCAATAAGAATATGCAAACATGTATATAAATTCCCTGTTGCAGCATATACTTAGATGGTAAATCAACTATAGAAGTCTTCCACAAAATACACCTTGGATTAAAAATATTTTTCCTTAGTGAGAGATTAAGTAATGATGCATAGTAAATAATATCATTACTTTGGATAAGTTTAGTTTGCCTTTTTTTGCAAATGCCTTTCTCTATACACATTGATATGTATAGAAATAAATACATTAGCCTTGAATTTCAGTGGGGAAATACTCTGGAACTGAGCAATTTTATTAGTTTCACTGTTTTTTGGTGGGACTTTTTCATTCTATTTATAGTGATTAAATAGGCAAAAAAAATGCACTGAAAATCCTATATTTTGGTCCAAATTTTCATATTTTGGGCACATTATTTTGAGGAATACCACTGAAATATACGTTTGATTTATTAATTTTGAAAATGAGAAGCATGTCTTTTCTAAGGGATATTTGACCTGTATTTTTGTAAGTGATAAGTCAAAGTGCCAGAAATGTATGGCCTTATCTAAGGTCTGTTCAAAAAACAATGAAGATTTCAGTGGGCTTCCTCCAAGTTTAGCAAGAAGCCCTTGGAAACACATATGTTCCCAGTAATTATGCTGTAAAAAATCTCTTCAATAGCATCTTATGTCTAAGTGAAATTTCATCATTCTGCTAAATTTTGTTCTCTTATTTTAGTAATGCTATGCATATTTTACAAAGCTATAAAATATTTTTATTTTATTTTTCTTATTCTTCCTGGTTCCACTACTTATTTTCAGCAAATAGAATGGCATACTTTATGTGGATACTTCCTTTCTCTACTTGTTTGCTCACTTTTGCTCCTTAGGTGGTTAAAAAGGGAGACGGAAAACTTTTCATATTTTCATTCCCAACTAGAAGCTTTTCCTAATGACATTTGCACCTGTGTCATGAGTCATTAGAGAAATCCTGACCACAAACATCAATAATCTGAAAGGCAAGCAGAAAACACCTGAGGTAAAGCTGCATTCTCAGCTTTCATTAGAATCTTATGTTTAGACCTTTCACTGAATGCTTTAGAGGGAATGAAAAAAGTTTTCCCGATGTTTTGCAATACACATTGCATTTAAGAACTACATTTATGCATGTGTTGTATGAATATATATGTCCACATATTT
>WEKY01033605.1:0-24855 GCA_013390045.1 Picathartes gymnocephalus
AATTAATTGCTTGTTTTGCTTTGTTTGTCTGCATACCTTTTGCTTTCCCTGTTAAACTGTCTTTATCTCAATCCATGCATTTTCTACCTTTTCCCACTCTCTCCCTGGACCTGTTGGTGGGAGAATGTGCAAGCAGCTGTGCAGGGCATGGTGTCTGGCTGGGGTTAAACCATGGCAGAGGTGTATTTCTCAGCTTAAACAGAGTGATTGATTGGATTTCTTCTTTCCCATTTTGTTTTGGAGCACTGTATGGTAAAACCTTGCAGACACATGGCTGATAGTACATAAGGCCATCAGTTTCTCAAATCTCAAAGGAGCAAGGTCAGTTCTGAAAACAGGAAGAAAAAGGAGTATTGGTATTGCTTACATTGTATATTTCCACTTCTGATCAGATATATATGAAGAGAACCCATGGAATGAAAAACAGAAATGAATACAGGAAAAAGTAAATCCCTTCTATTTCCTAAAAATTAGCAATTATGTATTGCTGTGCATAAATGTTGCCTTTTTCATTATTTCAAGCATGAGATTGAAATTTTGAAGTGGAATGAAGTAGGATTTTCTTGCGTGAGGATAACTTTCTGATTAATGACAAGATTGAATGATATCCTTGTCTCATGTCGGTAACAAGACACACTGTGTAAAATTTCCATCCATAAAGAATACTTCAGAATGGAACAACTGAAACATCTGCGTTAAGTTCAATCCTGTATTTTGATGTAACCCCTAAGAGACATAAATGAAAACTTCAAAAACAGAAATTATTTTATATTTTGAAGAGAGAATTTCTCTTTAGTGTCTATTAATCCCCCTTTGCTTTCTTATTATGGAAACTTGTTCTCTAGAAAAATGTCCAAAAAGCAGACTTGAGAAGTCTGAAACTTTAAAAGTAACAAATTTTTTTTTTGAACATTTTTATGACCATTAAGAATCCGCCAGGGAAATGGGAAAATTAAAGCTGAACAGAACTAAAGATGCTTTCAAATTTTATTCTAACATAAGTGTTTCTGAAGCAGTCTTTACTATGACATTTAAATGCTATATATGTGAAAACCTTCATTCACTCTTGCTGGAGGTGGAGATAGAGGCCATCTATATTAAGGCCTTCTTATTACTCTAGATCTATGATGAGACCTCCTGTGAAAATCAGCAAGAACTTACTAAATCCAGAGCATATTAATGTAGGTGGCAGAAATAGATGCGCAGTTGTTTTGCTGACTGGGAGGTTTACACAGATTGTTTTGAGGCACTCCAGAAGTGTTGCCTCACACGCTCCCAAAGTAGGTTGGTGTTAATGTTGGAAAAATTAGATCAGTCTTGAGAGATGAAAGAAGAGTTGTCTGTTACGGCAGTTCTTTCAGCTGGAAAAGAGGGAGGAGAACTGGGTTAAGCCAGCTCTGTGTCCTTGACAAGAGCTGCAGACAGACCATCAGCAACTGATGGCGCAGCCAAAGAAGCGTTAGTTGTTATGGACCTCTGCAGGCTGTCTACTTCAACTACTGCCCAAAGCATCATCTACTTGAACCACTTCAGAGCATGCCTCTCCACATATTTTTAGCAATGGTTTTCTCTAGCCAAGGAAGAAAATCCTTCAATAGTCATCATCATCTTCAAAATGAACTCATTCCATTGCTGTGCTATTCTCCTCATGAAGAATTTTTTCCTGTTGTGCCATTTGGACCTCTCAAGCTGAAGGTCTTGGCCATCTCCCCTTATTTTATACACTTCTACCATTGCTGGGAAGAGGTTGGTCCCATTGTCTTTTAGCTCTTTCATGCAGCTGTAGGCTATTAGTAAATTAACCTTAGTCTTCTCTTCTCACCAAGCCCAGCTGTTTTAGCACACAGTTTCTGAGGAGCAGCTCTAGCCCACAGACATCCTGACAGCAACTTACTGTACCCTCTCCAGTTCCTCAGCATCATGTTTTTAACAGGGAGGCTGAAAAAAGGAAATAATATTCCAACTGTAGTCTTCACGGCAAAGGAAAACTCCACCTGATGCAGTCCAGCACCAGTTTCCTGCATTGATAGGGACAGCACAGAGTTGGCTTATGTTTGACCTAGCGTTGACTGAAACACCCCAGTCCGTTTTAGCAGGTCTGCTACTCATCCAGCTCTATTCCAACTGTGCTGATCGACTGGATCACCTGATCTCCAATGTAATTCTCTGGGATTTTTGCTGAGCTTCTTGAGGTATGTGTTGGCTCATGTCATGCCCGGATACACTCAGCAGGTTTAGGGGAAGGTTATTTAATTCACTCTAGGTGGTGCACAGGAGGAAAACCAAAATTCTCAAGATGCTCAATAACAAACTTTTACCTGCAAACTTCAGAAAATTAAGATAGAATAAGGAACTTGGCAAATTTTAAAACAACATCCAAAGTAAGGTGCTTCAGAAACTTTAACTTAGCGAACTTCAATTTAAGGCACTTATTAACGCATTGACTGGAATTTTTTAGTCTGGCTTACATTATATTTCAAGAAGAAGAATCTCGGAGGTGAAAGAGAAAGAAAAAAAAGATAAGAAAAGTTCAGTGTGTTAATATATACTCAGGCTATGTGGAAACACTCAGGTATCTCCCCTAGGTGTGAGTTTAACAGTGTCTGATGCAGCACTGTGTATCATGCACAGTCCTCAGGTGGAAAGCCCCAGAAATGAGTCTGGGAGCCCTTTCGGGGTCTTTGATGGTTTATGACACCTAAGACATGACAATTGCCTCTCATGTCAGTGTAGTTAAGCCAATTATGCCCCATCAGAAGGGACGAACACCCTCAGGCTTGTGTGTAAACAGAAGGAGGAGTTTTCACATCTGAGCCAGTTATGTAGGGAAGGACACTGACAAGATACAAAACACTATCCTGCCTCAGAGAATCTGCTTTTCTGGTCTCTTTGCTCATCTGTCTCAAATTCCAGCTTGTTGATAAACAAAGGTTTATTTGGTTTATTTGGGCTGTTTCCTTGCACATCATCATCAAAGCACCTACTACTTTTGCAAATGGCCGATTGTTTTAGCCATTAACCTTTAACATTTTGGTCTCTCACAACTCAGTCCCCAAGTTTATCAGGTCTTTCTGGATTGAACCTCCTTAGAGATTTGCTGAGGGTGTGCTCTTGCTATCAAATCTGCTGATGAAGACACTGAACAAAACAGGCCTTACTGCATACCTGTGGTATACTCTGCTTCTTGACCATTAGCTCACTGTCAAACAAGTGACTTTTTTTCTCTCTGTGGAACTTGTGATGCAGTCAATTTACAACCTAGGCTTGATAAGAGTCAGTTAAAATACTGCATGTGTATTGTCTTTTTCTGTAGCACAACAGCAATACATCAATGGTATCAATGTGTTAAATCACATAATATCAAAACCTGAAAACTAACCAGAGTAGTTCAGAGTGTGGGTGAATATAATTCAGTTTTGCTATTTTCCTAGTTTAATGCTATATAAAGATATAATCTATCTGAAATAATATTGGTTAGAATTGCCCTAGTTAAGCTTTTCAGTGTGCTTCTTACCAGACACCTGTCCAGATATCCCAGAACTGATGTGGTGAGGCTGGTAATGAAATGAAGCATTCCTTACTGATTTTAAACAATGTGCAGAGGTGAGCTGCTCGCTAAAAAACTCAGATTACCCTGTTTCACTTCTTCTAGGATGATCAATTGGACTGTTTCTTCCTGTTTAATCTATTTTTTTTAGGACAGAATTCCAATTTTTGCACCAAACAAGATGCTGGTGCCATATTTAATATAATTTTTCCTCATATTGATTAAGCTTTTCAAAAAGGCAGCTATGAGCTTCAGAAATAGTTGGCTTTACAGAATTTAGTGTCAATGCAAACTCTATTCAGAGAAATTGTTTATCCACATTTCCACTTTTTTCTGTATTTCTACCTCTTAAAAAAATTGCAATCTGTTAGTAAAAGAGTAACTTTCACAAGCCAGAAGACAGTCATTTAGATCTGAAAGCCCACTTCTAGTGGGATAGTTATTTCTCCTGGAGTATAGAGCTTTTCTTAAACGAACCTACATTAAACTCGTGGCTTTTCTCACCATATCTCTTGCAGAGTACTGTCAGATTCCCATCTGCTAATTTGAGTGACACAAAGACATTTTCACTGTTCTTTATTCCTGTTTGCCCTGCAGAGGTACCACTGCTGAGAGATGTTTTGATTTCTTTTTCTTGTACTTTATCAACAGAATTGTTTGTTAAGAACGATTCATGGAATATTTCAAAGGCAAAGGAGAGAATAACTGTCACAGAAAGCACAATCAGAAACCTTTAGCCTAGGCAAGATAACTCAGGATGAAATTTAGCAAAAAACATTTGACTGATGAGTATTCTTGAAAAAGAACCAATTGGGATTATGAAGAATTGGATAAGGAAAGGCACAAGGAGAGATTTTTTGCAAACCAATCAAATCTGTGATGCATTTATGGAGATACACCAAACTGAGCTAGTCAAAGAACAGAATGGCCTCTTATTTGGTTTTTCTGGTGTTTTTTTTAATGGCAAGGTTTACAAAAATTTAATTTTTTCCTAGATTAGGATGAGAAATGTAAACCTCACAAATCACAGTAAATGTCTCATCTTGTGAATACGTGCACATTTGGCTTTTGTGAGTTTAAAAACAAACTGCTGCAACTGTATTGAGATGGTGTGATAATTTTTTGTCAGCATATTATAATAGAACCACATGACACACATTTAAATTTCATTGATGTGGCATCTTTCAGTAGGAAACTACTTCCCTGGAAATTGTTTAATCAACTTACAAATGAAATAGTGCACAATAAATGTTTTCAGTTTCTTTATATCCTTCTCTGCATAGTAAATGCTTGTCTCGTCAAAATCAGGGAACTTGAACTCTTATTTCTTTGCCTTTCCTCACCCAGCCCACCTTGGCAGCCTGTCTTACCCTCAGAGTCAAAGGAGATGAAGAAATACTAGGCTCCTGAAGTAGAGCCTTCTAAGGGGAGGCTTTTTAAAAAAAGATATCAAGAATTCCTTTTAAGAACACCTGCAGATCGGAACCATTCCCAGAAGAAGTTAGCATCTTCAACTTAGTTTTTAAGTTGCACTCTATTCTAACATTAAAGCTGGCCCTCAAAAGTGGAGATACAAAGAACAATTTGGGTGCTCCAGGTTTTCTGCTACAGAGCTTGTTACTGCAGATGCATCCTGCCAGGCATTGTTTGGAGCTGGTGATAAAAATTAAATCCTCCAGCTCCTGAAGGCTCAGAAAAACACTGAAATCAGAGCCTGCAGGGATGTTCTTCCCTGATTGAAAACCAGAAATAAATAGCAAAAGGAAAAACTTTATTCATAGAGCAAGGAGAAAGGGCTTCTGGTTTTAAACTTGCCACAACACTTTATGTTCCTAAATGTGTTAAAAAGGCTCATTCTCTTCAATCTAGGTCTGGAGATTCATGACTGTGCCCCTGGCAAGGGTTCATATTAGCATTTCTGCTGATGTTCTTGATGCCTGGTTCAAGGAGACATTTGGCTTAATTTGGAAACCTCTTTTGCCATGAGTTTCCTGGAATCATAAATATTAATAGAGTCACTATTGTATATTATCTTCTACACACAAAATTTCTGGAAAATATTTATTACAAAGTAGTCTCTAAAGAGAGTTGAAAGATGAATGCTGGTCCTAGATGGGATGGTAAGAGGCTGCATCAAGATGACATTTTCTAAGGATTCTGATTGCTCATGTCTGATTTTTCACAAGCAGTAGTGCTAAATGTCTTGCCTACAACATAAATGACACTAAACTATGTAGAGAATTTACCTGAATATCATCTCAAAGCTTTTAACAGAGCTTTGTATTTATGATGTTTTCCTTGAAAAATGATGTTTTAGAGATATATATATATAAATATAGAAATGTTATCTGTTAAATTAGGATATTAACATTCTTGTGTGTATTTTGGAAAACAGTGATTATAATCTCTTATGATAAAGCTGGTATGTTCTTTAATTTTTAGCTATGAGGTCATCGGAAATCAGAGTAGCTTGCTTGAGACTTTTGTAGATTACACATAACTGGAAAGTGGCGTATCAAGCTTGTGTGGCCTTTTTTCCCACCAAAACCTTATTTAGACGTAAATGAATTCAGGGGCTTCCTCTAACATGCATTGCACAGTGTGGTTACAGGATTATAGCCAGTTACTTTTGGTCTTGTGGCCTAATAATTTACAGTATATTAGATGAACCTATAAAATTGACAGTATACCTAGGCCTCACAAAAACTTCCCTGATGACTTTGAGATGTGTTGTATGGTAGCCATGTCCAATTCCTCTTACAGGGCAACTATGATGATGTTCATAGTGCCAGCATTCACAAAACACTTAAAGATCCTTGGATTGAATTCCAGGCTCCTGTAAGTAGGGCAGGGGTATAACATAGCTGCATAACAATTCAACTTAGTTATGTGCTGTCAGTAGTTTGAAATCTGTTTGGGGAAAAGGGGTGAGAGATAGAACACCTTGCTAATAGTCACTTCATTTCTCAATCTAAAGGCTAAACTGGACTTACAATCACCTCTCACTCATGTTGGCTCTGTAACCACATGAAGTGAAGTGGCCATCCAGCTTTCATGCTCCAGGCACAAGTAGGTGACACTTTAACTGCAAAATGTTGTCTCTGGCTTGTTTTGATGTTGGTGTTTGAAACATAGATTATTCCCATGAAAACAGAAATGAAGGAGGCATATTCTTTTTAAAGGATATGTAATAGCATTTTAGGGTAAGAGAGTGGAAAGATTAAACCCTGTGTTTGCTTGTCTAAAACAAGATACAGAAATGTGTCTGTACATACACATAGACAAGTAAATAAATAGCTTAGTGTTCAAAAGTGCTGAGCACATTCAGAAGTAATTGAGCTCAGTAGGATTACAAGTGCTTTCTGCCTGCATTATTATTTTAATATCTGTTTTAAAGACTTTAGGAAAATTTAAGATCAGGCTTTTATGCCATCGAACCGTAAACTTTCCTTGTCACACTGTGATTACACCCCCAGTCACCTTCCATCAGCCTAGCCAAGAATCTCAAAAGTTACTGCTATGCTGTACTCCTAGAAAGAGTCATCCTCCCTTCAGCCTTTGAGAAGACACAGGATTGTTTTCTTACATTTGTGTCTCAGTCTCAGATATTTGTCAGGCTTTCTGGAACAAGTTTATTTTAAAAATGTGGATTTCATTAACATTAGTATGAAATTATTGTTATGTGCTGACTCTACAATGAAAGCTGCTCTTAAGGTCCAAACAGGATATGTGATTTTCTCTACACCCTGATGAATTTCAGAGACTTATAGTTTTACCCATTTTTATACTTTACTGTACTCACATTAAAAACTGAACTAATGCTGATTTTTGGCGATCCCCTCCCCACAATATTGCAATAAAATAGTACATTTAATGTGGAAACAGGTCCCAGCACACAATGTGTGGGCCAGTCTCAGCTGATCAGCAGAAACATGGGTGATGGCTGGTGGGTACAGCTGTCGTAACTCACCTGAATTCTGTTAGGGAGGCAGACCGTAAAAAGCCTGCTGCCAGCCCAAGGGGTGCCAGGCTTACAGTAAGGAAACCTTTGATGGGGGAGGCAATGGGAAGGCTATGTGGAAAGACCAAGTGAGACAGAGTATTTTAATTTTTGTACATTGTCATCTCAGTTTTTAGTGCAACAGCTCCTGCCTAAGATTTCAAGCTGCTGTACTAGTCTGAAGAATGGTAGCTTCTGCTTTTGACTTTGCTTTCTCTTCTATTCTCAGATGGGGTGCTTCATAAAACTTGGTGGGCGAGGCAGGGAGGGGAGGGAACCTCCAAAAGAGTTGAAGATTTAACTTAGCACTGACCCCTTCATCTAGTTTAGCTCTAGTCAACAATAGCTCAAGGAGTTGTTTCTTCCTGGACAAAGTGGTCCAACTTCCCAACCTGATGCTAGAGTGTTTGTTGGCAAACTACAAGCTGCTATATTTTGGCCAATGTCAATAACAAAAATGCAATAACTGCACAGTGACAAGATTTCACCTTATTTAAAGTAGTTTTCCTGCAATCATATGGAAATGCATACAAATGCTTATGTAATCTCCACCTCCCTCCATATGCAGATGACTGAATGGTGCCATGTTATTTCTCATGCCACATTTTGACTGCTTTTCTATTTCTGTCATAAGCGGTTTGGGTTATGGGACTTAGTGCCTGCTAAAACTAATTACCCTTACCATTATCATCAATTAACCCCAATTAACATCAGACAGAAATGCAAAAATGTTGAACCATTTTTACAATACAGTACAGATTAATTCAGAGGAACTGCAAATGACATCTTCAAGCTGTGCATGAGAAACTCAGGCTACCAAAAAAAAATAAAGGCTTTCTTCTAGTTTCAATATGTTCATCACTTGAGGAGGCCAAGCAATTGGTGCCTTCTGTCACCAGGTCACCCAGCTCTTCAGCTGGGAAGGGATGTGGGTTAGAGCATGCAGAAGGACACGTTCTCCAGCATTGGCAGCTATGCCAGCAGCTTCACACGCAGGATGTACTGCATGTATGGCTTTTGTCCCTTGGCCGATTTTTCTCTGTCTTGCAGCATTATTAACTAATTTTCCCAGTACATGGCAGCATGCTGTAGAATACTGATTTTGTCAATTTTATGAATATTTAGTCTATAAAGAAACACATGTTATTGAGGCTTTTCAGATTTGGATTTTGCACTTCCAGGCCTGAGTTTCCTTTCTGCTTCAGGCCATGCGGGCCTTACTGAGTAGGGACTAAGCCTTCTGCTTTACACCTACATCTCATTGGAAGTGATAGTGTCCTTGTCCCTAGTCCGTTCTTCATCTCTTTAAAGGCAAGGAACTTCAAACTAGTTGCAAGATTCTGTGTGTGCAGTTAGCACATGCAGAAGGAAAGGCAATGGCTTGCAGGTAAGGGAAGCTGTGTGTCAGGAATGGGAAGACTTGAGTGGTAGGAGTTGTGCTTTAAAGTAAAAACAAAGGAATAACATTAAAAATAGAAAAAGAGATTATACCAGAGTTGTTTCTTCAAACACCTAAATTAAGTAGCTTGCTCACCAATAGCTGTTATAATATTAGTGTGTACAGTTTTGCCACAAATGCTTCACAGACATATCTTTTCTGTTAAACAAAGAATGAGGAATGGAGTAACTTTACTGTAATAAATACCATAAAGTTAATTTAGTAAGTCATATGTGAGTACAACTATATTAATGTTGTTGTTTCGTGAATGCCAAGACTCACACAAGATGTGAAGTCTTGGTTGTGGTTCTAGCGTTAGGGGGTCTATGAAAGGAGTTTGTTCGCAATGTTTCCTAAATGAGTGGCTTTATCCCAGCTGCAGTATGGAGCTTAGAAACTTATGACAAAGCTGTACATTATGGGGATAAAGCTCTGTTCAAAATCCTCTGACTGTCTGCCAGTATAGCTCCTCTGTATCCTCTCGCATCACTCGTCACTTTCTGATCCTTTCAGTTGGCACCACCTGCGCTGGGATCTGGATAGCTTTCAGGGATGACTATTGCATGTGTGCAAGCTGAAGGTGATTGTTTTTCATTATTCTGTTAGGATGTTAGAGTGATAGTTATGACAAATACTGTGACAATTAAGTCTCTTGTTATTTGAAAAGATTTAATTCTTAATAGAAGTTGACAAATGTCCTTAATCTTTCACTTTTTTGCAATGAAGTAATGAATGCCAGTAATTTAAAAAATGAGTGTTTTTCTGATTTCAGAAATTGTCATATAAAATGTACTCCAATTTTTTTCTTTGCATTGGTTTTCTACTTTAAAAATGTAACCTTTTTTTAATACACAATACAAAGAAGGACCCCTAGCTATGCTGTGAAAGATTATAATGAAAGAGAACAACATACACATCTTTGAAGTATACATGTAGCAATACTTCATTTCTTTCTGTAGTACAAGTGGTCCTGGTTACCATATTTTACACAACAGCTGTGAAAATGCTGAAGGCGTTAGGCTTCAGGGAGAACCAGTGTGATCTACTGGTCAAAGTATAGGACTGAGGAAGGGAAAATTTACAGTGCAGGTCTGTGTTTGTGCTGGTGTTTAAATCATTCTATCTGATCAACTCAAAGGCAGCCTGGTAATATACAATGGTATCTCAGCCATACTTCATGGCTTTTCTGTCTAAAAAACAGAGTAGGAACAAAAATCATTATCTTATTGACCACAACACTGTTTGGCCATTGAGAAAGATCAGTACTATATATATGCTCCAAAGAAAAGTACAAGGAAACTAAATGAAAGATATTTTGCAATAATTTAGAATTTTACCTTTGCTGTTCTTTTTGCCTCATAGTGTAGGGCTGGTTTATACTGTGGAGTACTGAGGCTTTAAATCCCTTGTGAATGCTTAGCTTTGTGGGGTGTTTTTAAAACTTCAGTTGAGAAGCACTATGTAAGTCAGAGTATTATTATTATTAATTGCTTTATTGTACAGTGCTCTTACATGTCAAGAAATGTAAATATTGGAGGTGTAGTATTTGTCAGCCATAGGCCTAGAAGGCTTTATGCAACCTGGAATGACAGGTTTGGAGTTTTTAATAATTTTTCAAAGTTTTGTTTGAAGAAATACATATTCCAAGAATTTCACTTTTCAAATTCTAGCAGCAAGAAAGAGATTTCCTTCTCTATCCCTGAGACAAGAGCAATTATCTCTCTCTCCTAAGTAAAAAGGGAGAAAGTATGAGAAGTGGAGAGGGGGGCTGGCTTCATCCATTGCTACAATGAAGTTGTTGCTGACTCTTGAAACATGTTAAAATTTTCTTGCTGTAAGGATCCCAAGCTTGTATTTTGTTATTACCAGAGTACTCTTTCGTACTGAAATTACCGAAGAGTAAACTGATCTGGGAATTTCAAAACCTCAGTTAGGTCTTGGTTTGCATTTAATAGCATTTTACTTGTCTCTTTGTGTAATATTTTAAACTGTTCATAAGAAAAATGTGACACTCTGCACATTATTTTCTTCAATTTTTGGATATGTATCCTGAGACAAAAATGTTGAGCATGTGTTATTGCAAATAAATTATTTACTTTGCCAATAACAGTTTTGCAAACATTGGCATGGTGCAGTCTCTTTTGCTGAAAGCTAGTAATTCTTTTTATTAACCACACTAAAACTGAGATTTGGACAAGTGACATTTTCTTTATTTATATGGAGTTTTAATGAACAAAAATGTAACTTGTTATAAATTATAGGATTTGCATGGTGTTAGTTCTGACTAGGTGCAGGCAGTTGCATATCAATGCTTTTATTAATATTAACTACAGTACAGTTGCTGCTATCAAGAAATTCTTAGAGTACAAATTACCCTAAAAGCCTTGGTTGCATTCCATTGAGCAAAGTAGATTATCTTTCCAGTCACTACCTGGCCACAGACTTCTGACTGAAGAACTCACATGATGTACACAGGGTTACTTCGGATGACTTGGCTGCTGAAAAACTTGAAGCTATATGGCAACATTTTTTCCAAAGCGACAGTAACTTCTCATTATAAATTCAAGAATCTCTGATTCTGAGAAATGGTGAACTTTAGATGTCAAGACAAGGCTGTGAGAGCACTATTGCCAGACACATGCAGAAAATACACCAAGACTGCCAGCACACAGGGACTTACAAAACCACAGTTTGGGCTAGATATGGAAAAGCTGACACACTCTCAGCCATTCAAAAAGAAATCCCAGAAGTAACTTCTTGTTGCTGTAGGTGATAGATTTACATTTATATTAATTATATCCATGCCATAACATTTATTAGATTGATTTCCCCTTTTTGTCTTATTTACAGAGTTTCCCTTTCCCTCTATTTCTTCAACTGCTACTATCTAAGAGGCCTTGTAAAGACCAAAAAAGTACAACCCCAAATCTGAGCACTTTCAGCATAACAAATTTCTCAGACCTGCCTGTCAAGGTCTGACATTAACTCCTTTTTGTTATATGACAGCTGCCAGGTAAGTGTCTCTTTGTTGTTCGAAAAGGTGCTTGCTTTCTGCTTCACCTGCCCTTTTGCTTTTATGCAAAATTCTCTTATTTCCTTATGATGTTAATATTTTCTAAGAATTTGATGAAAGTCAGAAATCATTCCTTTTTCACTTCCCTTTCACAAATCCCCTGATTGTTTGTTGTGCACTATAAATTCTGGCTATTTCTGCTACTCTACCCAAATATTTCAGCAAGCTGGAGAGCTGACTGAGGGCTGCTGCCTGCCAGTCAGATGCTGTAGAAGGATGTCTCCACGTGCAAGACGAGGGACAGTCTGGCAGGGTCAAATCTGCATGTTCACTTTGCCAAATGTCAACTCCAATTACAGAATGCTACCTCCCAACATTTTGAAACATGCAGTCCCCTCCTAAAAGTACATGGAGTATTTCTTAATTGCAGGAAAACTCTTTCTCTTTTAATATTTTATAAAGCTAAGCATAAAAAATTTAAGTGAAAACTTTTAAAGGGTATAGCTTGAAATTTAAGATTTGTAGTTGCTGTAGCACGACTGACTCAAAACCCTAACCTGTAAATTGGCTCAAGTTTCATTGTGCAGTAATTTAATTTCCATTCCATTATCAGTTTCTTAGACTCAATATAAGGTGATTATTTCTCTCTTTGGCTGGGCAATGTAATTCTTGACTATTACAAACCACAGACTTGAATCAAACTCTGAAGTTTTTAGAGACCAAGAAAATGCTTCTAGTGTCCCTCACTGATACCAGTGATGTTGGGAGGCAGCTCTTTTGTTATAAATGAAAGCGGCAGAACATTGGAACACGTTGCTCAGAGAGACGGTAGATGCCCCATCCCTGGAACCATGCAAGACCATGTCGGATGGAGCTCTGATCTCTCATATAGTTGACATAAAACTGGTTCAAGACGAAGACAAGATGATGCTTTAAAGGTCCCTTCCAACCCCAACAATTCCATGATTCAGTGAAATGGTAGCGTCCTTTTTTTTTAATCCAGAAATAGACAATGGGCTAAGTTAAAATGTGTTTGACAGTGAATACAGAGTGGGAAGAAGGTGAAGGACACACAATACTCTGGAGTCAGATTGATCAGGTTGAATGCGGCCAGTGAGCCCACTAAGCCAAGGGCCCATTGTGGTCCCTTGGAGGGACAGACCCTAAGTTGAAGACTAGCCCCTTAGTTAGGGTGACAGAAAAGGCTTCTCCCAGGATACCTTGTGATGCTGTGCAAGTGTACCCCAGTTCTGCCTCCCTGGTTGGCCCCTTGGTCTCCCTGCCCCTTTTCCCCCCTGCAAGGTCAGGTTCCAGATTGTTCTCCCTTCCTCAGTTCCCGTCTGATCCCTTTCCCCTAGCCACTCCTTCCCTGTCCTCCCATTGGCCCACACACCCTGGCCTCTCCGTGTACCACCCCTGAGCCCTCAGACCATTGGCCCTGATGCCCTCCCCGCCCCTTGCCTTCCCAGTATATAACCCTGCTTGCCAGTGTTGCCCACAAATGAGACATCTTAACAACACAGACAGCTGTTTCCTGTCCTATACCTTAAACCATCAGATACATTCTATATTTTGAACTGATCTTGGTCTTTATCCCTGCACCCTTCCAGTGTGCGGATGCGCGTTGAGGCCCGCCGCTGTGTAGGCATCGACCTCCACCACTAATAAACGCCGCTGGGAACNTTTTTGTTATATGACAGCTGCCAGGTAAGTGTCTCTTTGTTGTTCGAAAAGGTGCTTGCTTTCTGCTTCACCTGCCCTTTTGCTTTTATGCAAAATTCTCTTATTTCCTTATGATGTTAATATTTTCTAAGAATTTGATGAAAGTCAGAAATCATTCCTTTTTCACTTCCCTTTCACAAATCCCCTGATTGTTTGTTGTGCACTATAAATTCTGGCTATTTCTGCTACTCTACCCAAATATTTCAGCAAGCTGGAGAGCTGACTGAGGGCTGCTGCCTGCCAGTCAGATGCTGTAGAAGGATGTCTCCACGTGCAAGACGAGGGACAGTCTGGCAGGGTCAAATCTGCATGTTCACTTTGCCAAATGTCAACTCCAATTACAGAATGCTACCTCCCAACATTTTGAAACATGCAGTCCCCTCCTAAAAGTACATGGAGTATTTCTTAATTGCAGGAAAACTCTTTCTCTTTTAATATTTTATAAAGCTAAGCATAAAAAATTTAAGTGAAAACTTTTAAAGGGTATAGCTTGAAATTTAAGATTTGTAGTTGCTGTAGCACGACTGACTCAAAACCCTAACCTGTAAATTGGCTCAAGTTTCATTGTGCAGTAATTTAATTTCCATTCCATTATCAGTTTCTTAGACTCAATATAAGGTGATTATTTCTCTCTTTGGCTGGGCAATGTAATTCTTGACTATTACAAACCACAGACTTGAATCAAACTCTGAAGTTTTTAGAGACCAAGAAAATGCTTCTAGTGTCCCTCACTGATACCAGTGATGTTGGGAGGCAGCTCTTTTGTTATAAATGAAAGCGGCAGAACATTGGAACACGTTGCTCAGAGAGACGGTAGATGCCCCATCCCTGGAACCATGCAAGACCATGTCGGATGGAGCTCTGATCTCTCATATAGTTGACATAAAACTGGTTCAAGACGAAGACAAGATGATGCTTTAAAGGTCCCTTCCAACCCCAACAATTCCATGATTCAGTGAAATGGTAGCGTCCTTTTTTTTTAATCCAGAAATAGACAATGGGCTAAGTTAAAATGTGTTTGACAGTGAATACAGAGTGGGAAGAAGGTGAAGGACACACAATACTCTGGAGTCAGATTGATCAGGTTGAATGCGGCCAGTGAGCCCACTAAGCCAAGGGCCCATTGTGGTCCCTTGGAGGGACAGACCCTAAGTTGAAGACTAGCCCCTTAGTTAGGGTGACAGAAAAGGCTTCTCCCAGGATACCTTGTGATGCTGTGCAAGTGTACCCCAGTTCTGCCTCCCTGGTTGGCCCCTTGGTCTCCCTGCCCCTTTTCCCCCCTGCAAGGTCAGGTTCCAGATTGTTCTCCCTTCCTCAGTTCCCGTCTGATCCCTTTCCCCTAGCCACTCCTTCCCTGTCCTCCCATTGGCCCACACACCCTGGCCTCTCCGTGTACCACCCCTGAGCCCTCAGACCATTGGCCCTGATGCCCTCCCCGCCCCTTGCCTTCCCAGTATATAACCCTGCTTGCCAGTGTTGCCCACAAATGAGACATCTTAACAACACAGACAGCTGTTTCCTGTCCTATACCTTAAACCATCAGATACATTCTATATTTTGAACTGATCTTGGTCTTTATCCCTGCACCCTTCCAGTGTGCGGATGCGCGTTGAGGCCCGCCGCTGTGTAGGCATCGACCTCCACCACTAATAAACGCCGCTGGGAACTCATACGAAGACCCCCTCCTGCCTCTGTAGCCTTATTTCCCCCAGCTGCGCGTGCCAGTATGGTAAGGCCCCTCTGCCCGACCAGAGCGCCTCCCGTCCCCAGTAGAGATGCTTGCAGGAAAGCTGCGGTGCTGAGCAGCCTGCGCCCGCGCCGCAACAGCAGTCCACTGAGACTAAACATTTTTCTATTGCATCTACTCTGGCAGTGGACTATAAGCACTAAAGGAACCTCTACTGCAGAAGGACCCGTGAACACAGTGTTAATAGCATCCTTGTGCAGTAGGATTTCAAGTAGCTCTTTTGAATTAGGGATTTGGACACAGTTATGCAACCCTATAAGTGCCAACTTTCAGGGTTTATCACTTGTCAGTGTACTTGTTCGTAACACCAGCTGCAGGAAGCAGTTTATTTTCAGCCAGACTTGAGACAAACAGATGATCTGAACAGAATGTACTTCTCTATAAGCTTAGTTGTCTGTGGTTTGTTTCCATTAGTTTATATTGCTTCCTGATGAGCTGATTTCCATGGCTCGTTCCTTAAGCCTGCTCACAGGTTACAGGAAAGAGCCTGTGGAGATATTTGGAGATGATTGCTTCTCAGTGGCAGAAGCCTGAGATGCTGCACTGCTTTGTGTTAAAATGCCCCTGGGACTCAAACTTTTGTGCCAGCAGTAAATGAGTTGTTCTTCCATGCCATACAGCATCATGGTAAGCAATAAAACCGGGAGAGATTGCCCTGGGAGTGGCAGCCCCCTGCTCAGGAGCTGGCTGCGCATTGGTCAGTGCAACTGGATCCTGCATTACTTGTATATTCTTCTACAATAATTATTATTTTCCTTTTCTGTGCCATGAAAATGTCTGTATCTCAACCCACAAACTTTAATATTTTTTCCCAATTCTCTCCCCCATCCCACATGGAGGGGACTGAGCAAATATCTGCATGGTGCTCAGCTGCCTGCTTGTGGTTAAGCCACAACAGGAACCTAAGATCTTCCTTTTCCTGATCTTATAATTACTTTGTCAAGCCCAGGTGCCTCCCCCTTCTATAGTGGGATTTATTTCACCCTGCTGCAGAATTATAGATGCATACTAATATTCTATTTTCCTTCTCCCAGTTCAGTTTTAGCTAATAGGTTGCTTACAGATATGTGAAAACCTGGCTACCAGTCATTGTATCACATCTAACTTCCTGACCATTGCTGATGGCATATATTACTGTCTTACCTAAAATAAGACTCCTAAGCAATATTTCTGAAGCTAAGAATGGTGTCTGCAGTGCTTCTCAGAATTTAGTATAGAAGAATTTTAAGTAGTTGAGACTCCATCAAATACACAATTGATTTTTTTTTCAGATTTTTTTACTTTGGAAAAGGCCCAAATGACAAAAGGCCAACAATAATTGCTTAATTAAAGCTCTTAGTCTCAAACTTCAAGTAATCTCTTCTTACAACTTGTTTCTAACATTTTCAAGAAAAAAATCCCAGACCACTAGATTTTATGTCAGATTGTCTGTGTATAAAGACTTAAGTATTTTTACTTAGTGAACTGCCTGCTATAGCTTGAAAACCATCTGCAAGCACAAAAAAGACTGCCAAAGTTCATTAAGAATAGGATTATTTTAAATTACCAGGAGTGGTCCTCATTTTTCCCACCACCCATTTGCACTTCAGAAACTATAAAAGCAAAAGTGTCTTTGAAATGAAAGCTCTTCTGTTGGAAAATGAGCATTTTTATGAGGGATATTTTGTATAGCAAAGATGTGTCATGAAACCCACTACTCACGATGCCTCAGTGTGCTACCAGAAGTGTCAAAATTTGTTTTGGCTGGGATTAAAATAATTTTCTTCATAGTAGGTAGTATGGAGTTATATTTTGGATTTGTTGTGGAAACAGTGTTGATACCAGAGATGTTTTTGTTACTGCTGAGCAGCGCTTACATGGTATCATAACATCATTTATTTTGGAAAAGACCTTCAAGACCATTAAGCAAACTGTGTAAACCCAGCACTGCTAAGTTCACCACTGAACCATGTCCTTAAGAGCCACATCTGCTCTTTGTAGCACCTCTAGGCATGGCAATTCAATCACTTCCCTGGGCAGCCTGTTCCAGTATTGGATAACCTTTTATTGAAGAATTTATTCCTAATATCCAGTTTAAACCTTCCTTGGTGCAACTTGAGGCCATTTCCTCTTGTCCTGTCACTTGCTACTTGGGACAAGAGACTGATCCCCACCTGTTCACACCCTCCTTTCAGGCAGTTGTGTAGAGCAACAATGTCCTTCCTGAGCCTCCTTTTCTCCAGGATAAACAACTCCAGCTACCTCAGCTGCTCCTCATATAACTTGTGCTTCAGCCCCTTAAACCAGCTTTGTTACCATTCTATGGACACAAGCTCCAGCACTTCAATGTTCTTGTTGTAGTGAGGGGCCCAAAACTGAACACGGGATTTGATGTGTGGCTTCACCAGAGCCCAGTACAGCAGGATGGTCACTTACCTGGTCCTACTGGCCACACTATTTCTGATACCGGCCAGGACACCTTTGGCCTTCTTGGCCACCTGGGCACACTGTTAGATCATGTTCAGCTGCTATCAACCAACACCTCCATGTCCTTCTCCACTGGGCTGTTTCCAAGCCACTCTGTCCCCAGCCTGTAGCACTGCATGGGGTTATTGTGACCCAAATGCAGGACCTGGCACTTCATCTCATTGAACCTCATATTGTTGACCTTGACCCATTATCCAGCCTATCCAGATTCCTCTGTGGAGCCTTCCCACCTTCCAGCAGATCAATACTCCTTCTCAGCCTGGTGTCATCTGCAGACTGATCATATCCTTGCCACAGATCACAAATAAAGACATTAACAGAACTGGCCCGAGCACTGAGGAACACCACTGGTGACCGGCACCAGGTGGATGTAACTCCAGTCACTACCAATCTCTAGGCATGGCCATCCAGACAGTTTTTTTATCATGTGAGGAGTGCACCTGTCTAAGCCACCAGTGGCCAGTTTCTCCATGAGAATGCTGTCAGAAATTATTCACAGTCTTTAGTAAGGACTAGGTAGAAAACACCCACAGCCTTTCCCTCATCTACTAGTCAGGTTACCCTGTCACAGATGGAGATCCAGTTAGTCAAGTCAACCTGCCTTTTACAAACCCACACTGAGCTGGGCCTTATCCCCTGATTGTCTTGTGCGTGCCATGTGATGGCATTCAGAATGATCTGTTCCAGGACCTTCTCTGGCACTGAGGTGTGGCTGACAGGCCTGTAATTCCCTGGATCTTCCTTCCAGCTCTTCCTGTAGATGAATGTTGCATTTGCTAACTTCCTGTCACCTGGGACCTTCCTGGTTAGCGAAGGCTTCTAGTAAAATAATGCCAGGGTCATGGGTTCAATCCCCATACGGGCCATTCACTTAAAGAGTTGATGATCCTTCTGCATGCCTTCCAATGCCGACTGTTGTGGGATTCTGTAAATGAAGGAAAGTGGCCTGGTGAGCTCTCCTGGGGTCCCATCCGGCCCCATAGATCTGTGCTGATGTCATGTTCCACAGGTAAGGCAGGGGGAAGACAGAAGTAGTCAGGGATGTTCAGAGTGATGGAGTTTTTCCCGAGTCACAACGACACATGATTGACCCCTGCTTTCCTGGAGATTGCTGAACACTTGCCTGCTCGTGGGAAGTAGTGAATGCACTCCTTGTTTTGATGTGCTTGTGTGCATGGCTTTTGTTTACTATTAAACTGACTTTATCACAACCCACAAGTTTTTGATGTTCCTCTTCTGATTCTCTCCGCCATCTCACTGCAGGGAGGGAGCAAATGGCTGTTTGAAGTTTAGTTTCTGGCTTGGGTTAAACACTGACAGTTAGTCAACAGCATCAAATATACTGTGATTTGTATTTGAAGAGAGATGTCAAATATATTACCTAACAGACACAGAGAATACCCTAAAAATAATGCAATATTGAAAGTAATGAAGCTCAACTGGTAACAGTAGCTCATCATGTATTTGTTTCATATTGGTTTTTAGTCTGCACAAAAAATTCTGAATCTTTCAAGCTGAACAATCAAATGGTAATGGAAAGTTTAAGAATGGGAAGTTGGATGAGAAACATTATTGCATATGTAGGCACATTTTTAAGTTTGTAAAATTATTTCAAAGAGAGAGAGAATTAATTTTTTTACTAAGTTGCCAGTGTGTTAAAGCTAACCTGCTGGGAACAACTTTTGGTAGCTTCTGATAACAGGTATAAATTATAAGCTTCATGGTTATAAAAAACACATACGTGGATGTGTTGCATCTACTATGCAGTAGAGAAATCTTTGCACTTCTGCATGTGTATATATGAAATGTTTTGGATTTTGTAACTGTAAAAAGCCGTTTTGCCATTTAAAGTCAGTATCACTAAGCCTCAACCAGCAAGATTATGACTCTCCAATCTACATTAATAATTCAGTGTAAAATATCTTCAGGAAGCTTGTAGCCTTTCAGAGATAGAAAGTGTTTATATTTTCTGGATACATTACATTAAAAGCAAAAAGTATTTGTATACTGCAAGCATTTGCAAATCTAGTCATGGTGGATGCGTTATGATACGAAGACTATAATATTGAACGCAACCCTGCATTATCCCTTGTGTTGATTTCTGTGGACAGTACTGATTCGTAACAGGCAATTCATGATAAAACTGCCTTGTCTGGACAGATGTTATGGGTGAGGACAAGTGGTAAAACCTCTATCCACATTCACTTCTGATCTCCATATGTAATGTGAGGTTTGTCAAAAATACTGGTTTTGGTCCCTCTTGTTAAAATACGTTTTGGGTTTGTGGTTCATTCGGTCCTTCTGTTTTTCTCACATGTCTATCTAGTTCCCCCTGCCTGACCCTTAGGGTGACAAGGGGTGCATGCAAATGTGTTTCTACTGAAATCTACTTTAGTCAGACTGACTAATGAAAGATGGCCTAGCTACTGTTTGTAAAACCCATGCATGTCATATTTGCAACACAATCAGCCTTTCAAAAGCAGAGGCTTATGTGATCAAGTCTTCCTTTGAACTTTTGGATTCTCGTCAGAAGCACAAAGCTTTGTCATGCTATTGCAAAAAAATCGTATTTTAATAACTGTTAAAACCTTTGAACATAAAGTTTAATAATAACACTTGCAGGAATTAAATACTTTCATCTAGCATCAGTACTCATGGCCTACACCCACTGGATATTTACTACCCGCTACCTTAAGCTGGGGACTGGGGTTTGCCTCAGAACAGGGGCTGATTGCAACAAACACTGAACAGATGTAGTCAGTAACAGTAGGAAAAAATGGTTCTGTTCCAGAGGTTAAAGTTTAAAAACACAGGCCTGAAGAAGAGTGGAGAAAAGGGGCAGACTGTGCCACCTGTGCTATCAAGGCCTTTTTTCCATCTCTTGATAGTTGCTATTTTTTTCTGGAATGGGGATGTGTCTCAGGATTCACCACTGGTAGGCGAGGATTAGCCAAATTTAAAGACAACTAAAAGAAGATGTACTCCAAATAGACTGGAGGGGGAAGTGGGAAGCACATGGAGGCTGAAGCTACACGGAAATGGTGAGCATTAGCGAAAAGGGAGAGCAAAAAGGGCAGGGAACTGAGAGTCAACCCATCTTACCAGCTGCATGGCTAGCCCACCAAATCATTGTGGCACCTGTGTTTCTGGTCAAGCTTCTTACATGACCTGTCCTGCTGGCTCAGGAGTCTTCTCAATCTGCTGATCTGGATTTGTTTAGAAATGTTGGCCCTCACAGGGGAATGATTAGGGCATTTGGCTGTACAGTCCTGGAAGTGGTTGACCACAATGGACTGGAGGGTGTAGAGGCTTACAGGGTTAGGACTCTGTCAGTGTGTGTCTTTCCCACTGCACCCTGCAGTGGTGTGCAGTGCTTCTGTCTGCTCTGCTTCTCCTCCCTTCCTGAAGTGCTTCTCCCCAGCTCTTGAGGTGTCATTAAGCACCTATGGTTGCTCTTAGTCATAACCCTGGTAGTACTGGGGGACATGCAGCAAGCCATCAGCAGGGACAGCTTTCTTAGTGATTCTTCTGCTAATAAGTTATTTAGGAATAAACCCCAAGTCTCACAGTAATGCCTTTATGAGCCTGCTTCAGAGCTGGAGTAAGTCTTTTGAGTTCTGAAGTACTTTCTGTTCTTTGAATCAACATACTCATTCCACTTAAGCCACCAAAACTGTATTTTCATGCTTGCTTTGCTTACAGCTGGAGTACAATTGCTGGGGGGGTGTGTATGTAAGGTACTCATTTTCACTTTTTTTTTCCCCCTGAGTAAAAGATTGCCACAGACCAAAAGTCTAAATAGTTTACAATAACATCTCTAATTCTGATGAGAAATATGGCCATTTTCACTACTAAAGACAGCCATCTATATGCAAAATAGAATACCAGGTGTCAGTGAAGAAATCTTTTCTTTTTCTTGAGCGTAGTTTGCTTTTTGTGGTTTTGTTGCCTTTTTCTTTTTTTTTTTGCTTTGCACACAAATAAACTAACAGCTGTAACCTTGACTTTTGCTCTGTGTGCCCTAGCAGCTTTTTTATAACTGCTGGTCTCAAAGAGCTATACAATAAGTGGAATTTTTGTAACTAATTGTGGTATGTTGTGATTTAGATAAAGTTTTCCTCATAGTCAACAAAGTCAAAAATCAAACTGTTTACAGTTAGTAAGCAACAGCATCAGAGTTCTGATCCTGCACATCTTTTCAGATCAACCAGTTAATCAGAGACTGGAGCACTGTGTGCACACATTGGGATGTCTCTACAATGAGTGAAACAGTATTTTATTGTTCCATGACACAACGTGTAAAAGAATACAGCAGTGTGAACTGAATTTTGGTTATAATGAATAAATGAGTAGGGTTATGTCACTCCTAAACATGTGACAATTTTAATCAGGGCTGCTATGAGTTGATAATGCCTTTCCTGCCACATACCCACAAAGGCAAGGCTGTGCCTGTGCTGATCTCTCTGCAATCATTTAATGGCTGTAGCACTCATTTCCACTAGTGCTTTCAGTGTCAGTGGAAGATCAAAAAGAATCTGGCTTTCTGCTGGCAAAAGTTCTGCCTGAGGGCAATACCTCTCCCTTCCAAGACCTATTTTGCAGTTTTCACGTATACTGTATTATGTTGGTTCTTACTATTCTGCATGCTTCCTGTTACACGATTCCAAACTGCTTAACCCTCTAATGCAATATCCAATCATGCCCATAAGCTCTGATGCTCAGTTTTCAAAAATTTATATCTAAGGCAAGGGATACCTTCCCCTGCTCATACAGTAGACCAAGGCAGAGACAAAGCCTTAGTTCACAGCTTTCCTACGGTATTAGTCCGTACATTTTATACCAGCCTTGTCAGTAAAGCTTTGTCAAAGGAGGAAACTGTAAGATGTGCCTTGGGATAGTTCTGTTATGGTTAGGCAAAGCTGGGTGTGGCAGGGTTCAGAACTGGAAGCTGTGGCTTTATGTCGAAATTCCATGAAATCTCCAGCTTTTACTTCAGAAATAGAGTTAAGAGTAAAGCCTAGTTAGTTTTTTAGAAGTTATACTTATCTTCAAACACTAAAACTTCTATACTGACACTGAGTGACCTGAATGGCTCTTACTATTTAAAGACTCTGGTCAGCCTTTATGATGGATTAACTAAGATCTTTATTGGAAACTGATAGACCCCCAATAATCAGTGATCATCACCAAGCTACACACAGTGCGCAAACAGAACACATTCCCAATTAGTACTGTCTCCATGTATGTGTTGCTTCCAAAGGGCTAATCTTCAAAAATCAGGAGGAAGAAAAGAGACACAAATCAATTGTAAGGGACCATATTTTATACAAAAATGTGAATGGAAGTTAGGTCTTCAAGATGCACTTATTGTAAGATCAGAAAGCTGCATTCTGTCATCTGTTTTGATGGGGAAAACTAGTTTCAATAAGGAATTGAAAACAACTACTTGACATAAACAGTATATGAAAATGGTGAGGGAACTATGCATAGCAATCAATACAAATAAATTGTTCTGTATATTGATAACAGGAAGCTAGAAATATGAAGAAAAATCCATAGCAGATATTTTCTGTGTATACTTGCAATAAAAAAGAAATCATAGTGAGGGCATAGGTTCTCCTAAATAGCAATGCATAAACTGTTAAAATAACTTTTAAAAAGGTATTTGGTGCAGGTGGGGTTTTTTTGTTTGGTTGGTTTCTTTTTGGGGTTTTTTTTAAGTGACTTCAGGAGACCAGCCATGAACATTCCTCCACCTGTTCTTTTTTTGTCAGTGGTGTTTTGTTCATCTGCAAGGAAATGTTTAAGGTAATTTGGCAATTGGTTTTGATAAAATCATCAGCTGGCCAAAAGGTGTACTATTTCACCTGGGGATGTCACACACTGTATACCTGCTCCAATCATGGACAGAGTCAGGGACAAACACACTTTTATAGTGTTATAGAAAGCCAAGGCTCTGTATTTAAATTAAGCAAAAATTCCTAATATACAAAGTAGGCAGCACATTAGCATACTATATTTCATGTCAGGTTTATTTTATAATTTTCTATATGGTTTTATTGCAGTACCACTTTGTAAGTGCAAAACTTTATAGTTCAGTTTGGGCTGGTATTTGTTCTGTGTAGTTTCCCATTTCAGGGATGCCTAGCCATCAACTAGTTTCAATCTAATGACAGTGTGCCTTATCAGGACTCAAAAGTAGGTCCATCCTCTAACAGGTGCAGTTTTATTAGTATTGGACTAATACTGGAGGTCATTTAATGCTCTGCAGATTGCAGAGCTGTAAGTAGGAAAATTTATTGCAAGCAGTATGTCAGGAAAAAATTAATATGAAAACAATGCAACAAAAAACCCAACAAAACCCAAGCAAAGCAACAACCAAAGCAAATAAATAAAAAACCACAACAAGCACATTCCTTTGGCTATGATTTTTTTTGGTTTATGTATATGGTTATAGTCTATCTCACAAAGCAGAGGTTTTTACAGTAATGGCTTTTACAAGGGAGAACACGCCTGTTCTCTCTACCCCTGATGCCCAGCCCTTACCACTCCTTTGGCTTTGGGCCGTGGTACTTCGCACTGGCCACACAGCAGCTATGGCCAGGAGAGCCGGCTCGACGTGATGCAGGAGTATCGTGCGCCAAGTGCAAGGTGTGAGAAAGTGACCTCCACTATTAGCAGCAGTGGAAGAGGCATCGAAGGAAAACTGAGCTTGAATTGGAAAATTTTAGGGGAGAGAGATTTCCACGAAGTATTTTGAACAGCATGCCTCAATAACAGGTGAGCAGAGGCACACCTGCTGCTGCCGTGGCCAAACCGATCTCCTGGTGCTTCGGGAAACTTCTTCCTTACGGGAAACTCCTCCCTGTGCCGGGCTCAGCCGCGGCCGGACCGGCCCCGAGCCGCGACCGGCCCCGGCGGC
>WEKY01033605.1:24934-36527 GCA_013390045.1 Picathartes gymnocephalus
GCGCCCGGGGAGGCTCCGCTGCCGCGGGAGCCGCGCTACTCTCCGCGGAGGGCCCTCCTGGCCGGCATGGCCGGGGAGCCGCTCTCCTTCCGTGCCTTCCGCGCCGCCCGCCCCGCCGGCTGCGAGTACGGCTACGGGCACGGGGAGGGGCTCAGCGCGCTGCGGGACCGCGAGTTCCCCCGGCTCCGAGGTACCGAGGGCGGGCCGGGGGCGGGCCCGGGCGGGGGAGGCCCGGGCCATTCCCAGCTCGGTTCGGCCCCGGGCGGGAAGGCTCTGGTACGACGGAGCGGCGGCAGGGGCGGGGACGGGAACGCCGGCAGAAAGCGCTGGGGAGAGCGCGCTGCAGTTTTGTCTGCGGCACGGTGAGGAGACAGGAGGCGGCTCTCCTTCTCCCTCTCCTCCCTGCCCTCCTCCCTCCGGCACAAACGCCTCAAAGGTGCCATGGATTCAGTAACAGGATTTCGATATGGATATTAAGAGAGGGGGGTTGGGAGGGGAAGGAGAGACATTATAATAGTAAACCAGACCATTTCTAATGAAAGCTTGCAGTTAGGCAGGTGTTTGTGAACTACTTTTGCAGGTTATATAGGCTTTACCGTCCCCCCAGCATTGGACATCCTCGTGCGTACTACTTCAAATCTACTCGTGATGGTTATATGGCAGCAATTTGTTTTGTTTAAAGAAGTATCAATGCCTGTGATATTGGCACTTGAAAATTCTTAGGGCAAAAAAACCCAGGTAGAGAGTGGAGTAAATAGCATCAGTTTGGATATCCAAAAACTGTTATTTAGGCCACTCCTTCTCTTGATAGTTTCGTGTTACTGCTCTTTTTTTTGTAATTTCTCTGAATTTTGGTGATCGAATACAAGAGCAGGCTTTCTCACACACAGGTGTTTAGCTTGAATGGAGTTATGCTTTGCCTCTAGAGGAATGTGAAAAAAAAAACTTAAGCACTTTGAAGAACTTAAAGATTTAGTAAGTCAGTGTCACAGTCTGATATTAGACATAGCTGCATCAGTGAAAGTTTGAACACAAGAAGTTGCTTGTCCGAAATTCAGGATTAAATTCTGAAAAGTGGCAATTTTGAAACATTGTTTAGGCCTTTAAGCAGATGAGTTTTTAAAACTCCCGAGGATCAGGCTGATTTCTCAGAGGCTCCCCAATTTTGCAATAAAGTGTATCTGCTAATGAGTGATGTCTGGTGGATTAGTCTGGTTCTCAAAGTGAGGTAACTGCAAAGGCAGAGCATTAGGAGTTTTCCTCCATTTTAAAATGTTTTTGCTAATGTAGTCTTCTGAGTTGTGTAGCCCGCTAAAATAAGATGTAGATAACTTAGAATATTTCCAGAAAGAGATGAACAAATACAGGGTATAAAATAGAATCTCCAGTAATATTAGCTAATTGAAATCACATAATTATGTATGGTAAGGTGACCTAAGTTGCAAATTCCTTCAGTCTTTTGATTTCCCCCTTGGAATTTTTACATGTTATCCAATTCATGAATTGTTAGCCATTCATCTTGCAAGTTTATCACCTCTGTGAGGAAACTCAGTGCCCGTGAGGAAACGTAACTGATTGCTGTATATGCACATGGTGTCCTGTCTAGGACTTCTTGTCTGGAAAACAGTGACACTTTTCTGGTCAAGAACCTGTGCCTTCAAGTGATGCCCGCAGTGCCAAGTGAAAGGTGCCCAGGGACAGATTCCTAGGCCAAGTGTCCCCTGCCTAACGCGTCTTTGTCTCAAAGCTGACTAATTGGACTAGTCCAGGACAGACTCCAGGAACTGGCTGACAGCGGAGCAGTGTGGACGAGAAGCAGACTGCTTTTGTTTATTTCTTGGCCTCCTTTTATTTAGTCATGTACCCCCACTTGCCGAAGGTCTCAGCACAGTGATGTTGGATGTAATGAAAAGTCTTTTAATGCTCTCAATTTTGTTGCCTTGTGGAAATACGGTGAAGAAGGTGCCTAATGTACAGCTTGGCAGCAGCAATAGTAAATAAAGGAACTTTCTCCAAGTGACGTACAAAAAGTTAGCATTTAGCTGCTCAAGCATTTTCAGTGCCCTGGCAGAACATGCAGGTTGCAGGATGAGGTAGAAGTTTTACAACTCTGATGGCTTTGGATCGACTCTCTGGGTAAGTCCTGATTGTACAAACAGTCATTCACTATAGGAACTTGTACCTGTTCATGGTGTTGATCGCTGCTGTGTGTCTTCCTACTGCACAAAGCAGCTGCAGTTTTGTCCCTTCTAGTACAGAGCAATCTTAACTAGTTCCACTTGGCAAAAGAGAATGAGTGCTGTTTTAGGGAGTTAACACTAATCATAGAATCATAGAATGGTTTGGCTTGAAAGGGACCTTAAACATCATATAGTTCCCACCACTCTGCCATGGACAGGGACACCTTCCACTAGACCAGGTCACTCAAAGCCCCACCCAGGCTGGCCCTCAACACCTCCAGGGATGGGGAGTCCACAACATCTCTAGGCAACCTGTTTCAGTCAGTCCCTTACTACCCTTATAGTAAAGAATTTCTTGCAAATATCTAATCTAAATCTGCTCTGTTCCAGTTTGAAGCCATTCCCCCTTGTTCTATGAGTGCATGCCTTTGTCCTAACATTACATGCCATCTCCACCTCTCCTGTAAGCCCCCTTTTGGTACTGGAAGGCGCTACAAGGTCTCCCTGGGGCCTTCTCTTCCCCAGGCTGAACAGTCTCAACTCCCTCAGCCTGTGCCCTATTTATTTAGGGCATGCCTTAAAGATCTTTCCATCATTAAAGCTGGTTAAAAAGTCCAGGTTGTGCTGCTCACTTTTTATGTGAACAGAATTTTTGGAGTCCCCTTTTAGATACCCATGAATTAAGTATAACGTTTGATTTTGGAAGTGTCATTTTTTTATGAGCATCAAGTGGTAATAATTATTGCATATCAATGTATTCACTTTTTCCTGATTACAAATATTTTGTGGCATCCACTAAGCACATCTTGTGCAAATGGTGTCCCCTGGGGAAGGCAGAAATCTCTTCTGTGTTACAGACCATTGCTGACATGGTGCTGGTGCTTCTGTTGAAGCTTTAGTATGAACAGTTGCACGGTGCTTGTTGAGCAGAAGGTGCAGCAGATGTCTGGAGGGAGCACCAGCTTAGCTACCAGGCACACTGTGAAGCCAGGATTTTTCAAAGGTGGTCCACCTGTCGTTGTATCAAAGTCTTGGGGAGTTTCAATCTTTGCTCCATCAGAACAAGAGTAAGGTTCATACTCAGTGTGTTGGGGATTTCCCCTTCAAGTTTTGTGAAGAGATAAAAATAACTATTTTACTTCCTTAAATCAGCAGGGGTCTGTCTGTTTTGGCACAGAAGCCTTGAATTTTCCCTCTTAAGCCAGAGTTCATCTTCACTTCTGTAATTCAAAGGCTGGTAGCTGATGACTAGAGCAGCCCTTTCTAAAAATGTATGTGGAGTCTGTGAAACAGATCGCTCTTTCACAGGCAGCAGCGTATGTGCAATATGTGACCTTGACTTTAATCTTGTGAGCAGTGTACCCTTATCTGCAGTGTAGGATTTTAAATTGTGCTTTAGAAATGGATAAAGAAGTCAGCAGGAGTTTAGAGGTTCTATTGTTAAGTAATGGGGATGAATATGCTTCTGTGATGTTTATCATAGCAAGTATCATTCAGTTTGTATCATGGTTTTAAAAAAGAAGAAGCTGACATGTGATTTGGATGCAGCATTTAATCACAAGATACCTTTCCATTTTAAGTTGTGTGCCAGTATTCTCATCTAATATAGCTGTGGTAGTTCAGTGGGAGCTTTTCAAGAGCAGTAAGGAGTGGATACCCATCCCCCAAATAAAAATCAGCATGTATTAGGAATCAGGTATTCTTTAAGGGCTACTGACTATTTGAAGGTAGTCTTTAGCTGAGGTTGAGATGAACTATCCCATTTAATGTCAAATTGGTCACTGGCCTGTACTTCAACATCATGTCTTACCTTAGTAGTATGAACATTTGTGATATGTGTGATTATACACAACTAACAATAATAATACAATGTGCCTGTTAAACAAAAAGGAAAGGCAGACTTAGCTTTGAGTAACAGAATTGGCCTTGGTTCTTTGAAACTCAAATGATGTCCCATGAACTGGTCACTTGTACAAGGGCTTACTGTATTGTTCAGTTAAGGAACAGCTGTGTATTGGATCTGACCTTACACAAAAAAAGTCGGTTTTGGTCATATTGCTGGTAATTATTTGTGTGGTGACTTTTCCTGTGAGTAGGAGGATGTGAAAAGCAGATCTTCTCTGTGTGCTGCAGTTAAGTTCTCAGCGGCTCGGTTAGCGAAGTTCATCTCTGTCCTCTGCGAACAGAAAAGCCTATCTGTTTTGTCGCCTTTGGGGTAATCTAGTTTTTTTGGCTGAACTTCAGAAGTAAGAAATGCATTCTGGTCTGTCAACTCAGAGTAATTTTGTTGATAGGTAGCTGATGCTCACACTTTATGAGGCTTGTGAAGATGAGTGGACTGTGAGCCTGAAGTGTCATGCTCACCTCTTCATTGCAAATATAGGCTTGCTTTGTCAACCAGAAATTCTACCAGCCTTGTGCTGAGGTTTTTCTTTATTGTGAAAAAAAAAAAAAAGGAAAAATGTTTGCATCCTGAAATGACTGCTTTTGGGGGGGTTGTTTGTTTTGTTGTGTTTTTATTTCTGTAAGACCATTCTGTTCAGTCTGGTAGCTATCTTCTGTGTGTGTACATGTTACTCTCTGCTGATTTCTTAACTATTAATTATTTTTATCTGTGGATGAATCTTTTCCCTTTCGTCTTGTTTTTTTTTATTCTGATGACTAAGTGACTGAGTTTTCAGCACACCTTTGAGTTCTTTGAGCAGTGTTGGTCTCTGACTAAGTTAGAAGTATGCAAGTCTGATCTTATTCTTTAAAAACCTGTTTGATAGTGAGGGGTAAGTTTAATTAATTTTTGTCTTAAGACCATCATAAACCAGAAATAAGGCATGTGCCATTTTATGGTCAGATGCAGTGCTTACAGTGAATTTCCTGAAGCACACCCACCCATTGCTGGCCAGAGTTGAGACAGCATCTCCTGGAAAGGACAAATTATTTCTCCCACATGCAGAGACTGGAATATGTTAATGTTAATGCAGTGTTTGCCTCTCCTACACAAAGGCAGCAAAAGCAATGTGTAGGGGAAGAATGAGGCTGCTTTTTGTTGTTTCATTTAGAAGAGCTGCTAATTGTGCTGGAGAATAAATCTTACTGAGTTTGCTTATCTCTAGCTCATCCTGAACAGAGGGAAAATCTTCTAAACCTTTCCATTTGGTGTTCAAAGCCGAGAGCTCCTCTTTCTACCACTGTCCAGGCTTTTTCACTCTACTCAGTGGCTGTGAGATCTCTGGCAATGTGTTCCTGTTCTCTGTAGCGCTCCACCAGAATGTGATTTGATTTTGTGAAATGCCTATTTGTATTTGGAGAGGAAACGAAAGCAAAAGAAATTATCTTTATTGAAGGAAGCTGCTGTTGGAGAGTCTGAAATGCTAGAAGACATCTTGCAGGATGTGTTTAGTGGGTGGAGAAGGTACTGTAAAAAGAAGTTGTAGTATGGGAAGTGTGACTGCACAACTAATGGCAATTGTTTTGTAAAAAGAAAATACACATATGCTCATGTAAAGTCTTAATGCTTCCTGTTGATTTCAAGTCAGCAGCAGTTATCTAAATAAGATGTTATCTAAAGATTTGATATCAAAGAGGAAGTATGCTTTGAACATGAAGTGTATTTCGTCTCAAATGCAGTAACAGTAGCTGTGTGTTAGTTTCAGATCTTTTGCCTACACAGAAGTAACAAGTAGTGTTAGGGAACTCCTTGTGTTGCATGTTCGGGTTCAGAAGATGAACTCTACTGATCTTTCAATTGCTGTTAATGATGGACATAGCTCTAAATGAAGAGTAGTCAATGATAGTGTCATTGTAATAGTTCAGCATGGAAAGCAGTTTTAGTTACTTTGAAGTTTAGTTAGTGGAAAAAAAAAGAAATGTGGAGCAGGAAAGCAAAGTCCCAGACCCTATAAACCTGATACTGCTGACATGAACTCCAAATATTCAGTGACATTTTAGAAACAAATAGTCAGTCAGTTGGGACTGGATTCTTTACAGGAAGAAATAATCATACATAGACATTAGATCTTTTAAATCAATATGTAGATGTAAAAAAATATTAGATTTCAGAAGATAATTTATGGAACGCGACAGATGCTGCAGGGTATCAGCCACCCATTTTTTAAAAAAATGCACTTTTAATTAAAAGATACATTATCTCTTAAATTAATGCCTGTAGAAGATGTATATTAGTATTTGAAAGTATTGAAACAGGCAGATGTTCTACTTAAAAGAGCACAAGATGCTTTTTTATCTCTTACTCAAAAATTGGAAATGCACCAAAGTCTTTTTCCTACAAAATACTGCATCAGTGGTACTTCTTTCCTTCAGTTGCCTTTGTGTCCTGTTAGATTTTCTTGTTTGTTCTCTTGTGTTGTTGTGATGTTGCTATATGTGAGATGCGTATTGATTTCTTCCTGGCCTGTTTCTGTGTTTCTGTGTGATCATGGATTTTTTTTTTTTTTAGTATTAAATATAAGATTATTAATTAAAGAGTGTATGTACATTTCCAGCAGAAGCGATCTGCTTCTGGTGTTCCTGCACTTATATTGGAATTTCCTCTGCCAGATCAGAACCTGGAATCTGATGCCCTTGAAATTTCCATTAGATGTTATGGTAGCAATTCCCATTTCTGTGCTACCTGTCAGAATTCAGGGGTGCTCCCTGTGGAAGGACAAACAGGCAAACAGAGAGGTAAGAGATCAGTTTTTGTTGATTAGGTTGATTCATTGCATACCTGGTATCAGAGAGATGCTGCAGAGGCATTGCTTGGATGTGAAAAGACTGTCATTGAATACGGGAAGGCTGTTCTGCAGAACACTGCATAGTAAAAACTCTGATACGAGAGATTGATGAATGTGTAGACATCACAATATGTTTGGAGAACAGGAAGCCAGTAGGATGCTTAACTCAGGATATTTAGGAAGTAGGATGAGCTTCCAAATGTCTCAGACTTTTTATAATCCATTGTTCTTGGCCCAAGCCATCAATACAGGTGTTTTCCTTTTGTGACACTAAAGTACTGGTGAGGCAGGCTTTTAATTTTTTTATTTTTTTATTTTTTATTTTTTTTTTTTTTGCTTCCCTGAACTTTAAAAGGGGACTAAAAATTAAATTCTTTTTAGGAATATGTAATGTTGGGGTTGGTATAATTATTTTCTCTTCCTAAGTTAATAATGCTGTTAGTGTTACCATTGAGAACCATGGACTGGTTCCTGTCACATTTGGTAGAAGGGAATGTGTTTTGAAGGAGGCATTAGGAAAAGGGTGGTGTCAAGACTGAAGGTGTGGGACAGGGATGTCAGAGTTATGGAGAAACAGGTATAGTAGGGCAGGGAGGCATAAAGACAGGCCACAAAGCATTGAAAAGTCAGACTTAATTAGTTTAATTGCTAATGAGTCAAGTTGTTAGGGTCCTGGCAGTATTTGTGTCAGCCCAGATGGATCCTGTGCCTTGGTGCTCTTTGCCTTCACCTTCTGCCCTGCTGTAGAGAAACGATGGTCTGTGAGATGCCTGCAGTGGGGACGTGACCCCAGGCAGGCAGCTCTTTTGAGTGGCATGCAGGAAAGTGGGAAGTCACTCTTTTTTTCCCCCAGTATGTGAAATACATGTATTAAATTGGAAGGCAAGGCTTGAGGAGAGAAGTGTTTCTCTCCACAGTATTGTATTTCTCCTTCTTGCTTTCAGCATTGTCCTGACTCACTGTTTCTTGTAGCAGCCGGGGGAATATGGCCTTCACATGAGAGGTGAAAACCAGATGATGTTTCTGTGCTCATTCAGATTAGTCCCTGGAGCACCAGGATCTAAAATGCTTTTAAAAGAAAGCTAAGAACATGACTGGACAAGGTTTTTGTCACTTACGGTCTTCTTAAAAGAGAGAGATGTGATCACAAGTATGTGATATTTTGGTGACATCGTTAGCTGTGAAGGTTGATTACACAACTAAGCTTATTTCTTCTGCCAATGTGCAGAATAATGTTCTAAATTAAAATTTAGAGAGATGACAGGAAGCTTATTTGAAAAAATATCCATTAATTAAATTAATGGTGTGTGAATTAATTTCATTAATGCAGAATTAAACACCAAATATGTGTGTACCCCTTTGCAAACTTATGAATGGGTCAGGTGAAGCTACATAGTCATCAGAAAGTTTCTCCTGTACTTTCTTCTAGAGGAAGAAGTTGAAGCCCAGGATTTTCCACATGTTTATGTTCATGCCACACAGCACATTAAAGATGTCATAATGCAGTAGTTTGGAACTGATGGTATCAGTAACAGGTACCAGCATATGTTGCCTTTCTTTAAAGAAAAAGGACTTTTTGTTGCTGTTAAGTAAAATACACTGTTATCTGCTGTGCTAATAATTTCCCAATTTATTGAGGAGTGTGCCTTTTTAAATGTCTCAGAGTTGCATTTTTATTATTTGTATGCCTGCCTATAGTTTCTTTTAATGTTAAACAGTTAGAATTGCCTAAAAACAGAATGTTACTTGGCTGCTCTGGCAGTATGCAACTTTCTTTAAATCTGTCATCATCTTTGATTCATCATACACTAGGAAAATATTAATTTCATTTTTAATCAATTTAGTAGTGTGTAAGCCCAGTGAGCAGAGTGGCATTTCTTTTCTTAATACCTTGTCCAGTCGCAGCTGTGATGTGCTTTGATAATGCACCTTCGCTTCTCATGAGAGTGGATAAAAAAAGATAAATGGAAGTGGATATCTAGCAAGAACCTGACAGACTGAATGGCCCAAAATTAAAGACTGCATGAAAAAGAAGCTTTTGCCATCTGCAGACATGTTGCTTTCTCCTCCCCACACACATGAACTCACTAGTATTGCTTAGCTGGGAAGCTGACCAAACTTATATTCAGACAAAACTGTATGTAGGTTATTGCACTCTATTGTTGATCATGGAGTTTGTGTTCACAACAAATGAAACATTTGATTAATGAGTAAATTCCCGTAAGAATGCAAATTCCTCAGAAGTAACATATTTTTAGCAAGCATTAGAATGGGCTAATGGAGTCACCATCCCTGGAGGTTTTCAAGAAACCACTGGATGTGGCACTTGGTGCTGTGCTTTAGTTGACAAAGTGGTGATTGGTCACAGGTTGGAGTCAATGACCTAGGAGGTCTTTTCCAACCTTAAAGATTCTATGATTCTTTGATATCATGGGAGGTTGTCATGAAGTGTAGCAATATGATAATGTTCCTCTTCTTACCACCTTAGCATGGATGTTTAGTGACAGGCACAATGCTGCCAAGACAGCCTGATATCACAAATGCGGGAGGATTGTTTGCCCTTCTAAAAAGGAGATAATTTAATACCACTATAAGTGTATTAAAATATGTGCCATTTAAATTCATCAGCAGTGACTTGAAAGACTTGGACTACATAAGAAGTAAACTAAAAACCATGTAAGGTATGATTTGGGTAGCATGAAATTACACGCAAGAGACATTAAAATGCAAAAATAACCTTTAAGGGATGACTCAGAAGGTGTACTTTTAAAATAGGCTAAGGAGATAAGAGTGGGACACCTCTGAACTGCACTGCAGCTCACTTTTTCTGGGGACAGGGCAGCCCATGTAACTGGGACTCACAAACTCCTTTCCATTTAGTTTTTTCCATTTCTGGTATGACTGAGGTACATGTCCCTGACAGATTTTTTTTCTGGTAATGAAATTAAGCCCTCTTTTTACAAATTGTTCTTTAGTTAATGTTCGATCTGTGAATTGTCTTAGTATCACTCCAAACTCACCAAGAGCAGAAATACAGAAGGGAGAAAACAATGACAGTTTTAAAGGGAAAATCACTTTCTGTGTATATTAAATATCCCCAAAAGCTATCTTAAATTGCAAAGCTGGAGTCTTAGTGAGAATCAGTCTTCCTTCCTTCCTTCCTTCCTTCCTTCCTTCCTTCCTAGTTGTCTTTGATATAGGTCTTGTTGAAACTACCGTTATAAATCTGAGGTTGGTAAATGAGTTGTGGATTTCAGTGGAAGTATTCAAAATTCATGCCCAGGTGAAACTCTCTGAACTGGAATTTGATTAAAAACTCATAGCACCAGCAGCTTTATCTGCTCTCTGTCCTTCAGGGTCACTTTCAGAGTAATAAGTTAACTTTTCTAATGATGAGAAAATTAACGATTTGTTTTTCTTCTGGAGAAAGAGTAAAAGTTCTGATTTTGGGTTTATGGAAATTTAGCCTTTCATCAATTAGAATAGCAGCTACTGATGTACTCTCACACAGCTAATGGCTCTACAGCATTGAGGAGATTACCACGCACTGAAGTGGTTCTCCTGTGAACAGACCACTGCAACTATAACTCCAACATATGGGAAATCTATTCCTTGTGAACCACCTTTTTTCCTTTCGGATACTAACAATTTAGGATTTGTTGCTGTTAAATATTTTCCTTGAGAAGGGTTAATCAAGAGTTCAAGTCGCTTCAGTTCCATTCCTTAAACCCTCTGTAAAAACACTGAGCTGAAGAAAGAGATAGGGTATGAAGAAGGGGAATGAGGCAGATGCCTGGGTCAAAAAATAACTTTTAAAATATTCATTATTCCTGTCACAAAGAGCTGTTTCAATAGTAACTTCAATAGCTTATTGTAAAGTTGAGTTTTAAACTTTCCGTCTTATATATATATAGAGACCTATGTGTATTTGTTTGGAAAATAGAATTTAAACTGATCTTTAATCATAACCTACGGCTTGGAAAGAAACCGAACTTCTGTGAATGAGTAAGCAAGTCATGATGGGATTGTTAGGAGCTGCCTCATGTTCAGGCTTGGAGAAGCTCATCTGCAGAGTGCAGAAAGATCAGTGCACCACAGGGCTTTAGAACCAGGGCTGCCTTCTAGTGGGCACTGCCATGGCCCCAGCTTCTACTGATCCACTGGGAGAGACTGGAGGACAGGAGACAAACCCTTCATGTGGCACTGTGGGAAGCCTTCTTGAGAGGTAGACTATGTCAAAACAAATTCTCTCTCCATCCCCTGTTTTTCAATATCAGCTTGCCCAAAGGATGAGGCTGCTCCAGTGAAATACTCTCTAGGTATTGAAGCTATCTACTTTTTGCACTTACAACTCACTTTCCTGGTTTTCCTTAGAAGGCTGTAATGGTATGAGGTTGAGTACTTTGTGAATGATGAAAAAGTATAAATTCTAGTGGTTACTTCAATACTTTATTTTTGTGAATTTCCTTTTCATCTGGTATTTTTCAAGGGTTGGGAGAAGTCTTCCCCTCTGAGCTCCCCGCCAGTGTCAAATTTAAAAACACCCGCTTTTGTTGGAATATTTATATCCTGATTAGGAATAATGAAAGCCAAATCAAGTTATTTAGCTCATGGGTGCTGAAGTTACCCATTTAAAAAAAAAAAAAAAAAAACCTCTTTTCCTTTGGTTGTGTGGACTCCCGT
>WEKY01033605.1:41798-52926 GCA_013390045.1 Picathartes gymnocephalus
AAAAAACCCTGAGTATCTGGAAGTTGCATGCTGTTATTTGTATTTAAAGCAGGTCTGTTAAGTAGGATTTCTCTCACATTCTGCTGTATTCAAACCTACTCATTAGGAAGCTGGTATTTTTGTCAGAACTAGTTAACAAATCTCTACAGTTGTCAGACTGTTTTGGAATTTAAAACTTTGGTTTCCTATAACAGTATTTTTTGATAAATGTACTTTTTCATTCCTAGAACATTTCTGAAAATGGTTATTGAGTATTTGAGTCTATGCTTGGAAATACCCCTAAGAAATGGAAAATAACACATGGACACTAATTTAATATGAGTGTAATAAGGTAGTAAGAGAACATTTATGCCAATGTTTAATTGCATACCTATTAAATTTTATTTACAGAAGCCTGTGTCTGTTAGATTTTTTTGTTGTTGTTTGGGGGGGGAGGGGGCTTGGTTTGTTTTTGTTTTGTTTTCGAGTGCAAACAATTTTATTTTCCAACTAGGAGATGCTTTTTGTATTGAAGTATTGCAGTTTTGTGGAGGTATCAGGAAATTACAATCAGTCCTGAAAAAATTTACAAAACAATTCTTATTTTTAAAAAATCCCTAAATAAGAAATAAGGTTATTTAATGAGTTTTGTTGTTGATATCTGCATACCTAATGTGTTCAATGAACTCCAGTAAAGGAAAAGCAATTGAGTATAATCTTTCCTTTTAGGTTGGTCTGCTTGAAGTCGAATAGTTTCACCTGAGAGAGCAGTTTGGATCAAATTACTATAAAGTATAAGTTATTCTGTGGAACTTGGAGCCAAAAGGTTTCATGATGGAAAAATATCTAGATTAACCCAATAGATATGCAGAAGAAAAGCTTATACATATTTTTTCATGCATACTTACTATCTCCCTAATGAAATCTCATTATTTTCTCTGCCTCATTAAAAGTAAATTGTTTGTATTCAAAGTCTAAAGTATTTACTCAGTACTGATCCTGAAACTCCTATGCTTAACATTTTTATTCGCTATTGTTACTGTCTCCTGTTTGTGGTTTCCCTTTTTGTTGGTGGCAGCTCACTGGTGAAAAGGAGATACAGGAGATTTTGGTCAAGCATTATATATTGGGATTCCCAGCATTAAACCCCTCCCTGGTTTAATAATGCTGGTTTTTTACACCACAATCATTTATGAGTATAAATCAGGTAAGGAATAACGATTAGGCGTGTAAACCAAGAGATGTGAATGTGTTCATCTAAGGAGGTATTTTTCCAGTAAAGTTAGGGACACTTACTCTAGGTTTCCAAAATTCTGCGGTCATCTTCTGGAATGTGTGTTCTGCTCCCTGACTCGTGCTTTCCAATCCCCTGTTGCTCCCAGATAAAGAGCTTCCAGGTGGAAGAGGCATAACTGGGGATTGAAATGAGTTGTTGGAATTACTATTTATTAGGAAAAAAGCAACATGGCATTTTTAGCCAGAGCAGGTGGAGAGATGCTACTGGGTTGTCAAGGGAGAAATATGTGTTAAGGTTGAGTGCCTGAAGATAGATATTAAAGCAAAACAACGCTGACATGGAAGATACGAGAATACACTGATCATGGAAAAACAGTCTAGAGGCTGAGATGTAGTTTCTTACTAGGAAGATGCAATTCTGAAGCACTGTTCTGGTTTGAGCAAACAGACTAACAGCCTGCTTGTTTTTAATATGGAGGTAGCTTTGCTGATGAGTGTTGTAGCAAAGGACTGCCCACCGTGGGCCAGGAGAATCTTCTTAGATCTCTCATCTTACGAGTGTGGTTTTTGCTAAAGTCCTCGCTCACACTCTTCATTCCACAGTCTTTGAATTTATGCACAGTTTCTCTTGGTAATGTGCTTGTTTGGCTTTACATATTTTTCCCTGAAAGATCAAATTTATGCTGAATGGAAATTTATGCTTCACTTATTCTTACATCCCTGAAACTGATCTTCACTATTTTTTCCTGGACTTTTTGCTGGATGGTACAAGTAAATCAAGAGCTCTAAATGTCTGTGGGGAACCTTGTGTGAAGAACTTCCATTGAAGAATAACTTTACCAGTGGGCTGCAGTAGCAGCTTTACTTCTTTGCCAGAAAAAGCAGCAGAGAGGTACTGTTACATCTCCAAACAAGGCGTTAACGTGGTCCTGTCATTGGAAAGGAATGATGGCAGGGAAGTACCTTTGCAGGGTCTCAGCAGTGGGGATAATGGATTTTTGCTGTCTGTCATTGAGGGTTCATCCTGTGTACCACTTCTCGTGTGGCTGTTTAATTATTGCTATAGTTGGAAGTTCAACCCAAGGCTCCAACTGCCAGAAGCTCATAAAGAATTATTTCTGTGTAATGAAATTAGTTTTAAGGGAAAAACATGAAGAAAAGGGTTGCTCTTTGGTTTTTGTTTTGAACTTAGTTTATCTTCTAGTGCTTTTGGAAACACATAAAATAATTTAAAGGGCTTTCTATATGTCTCTGCACAATTCATTTGATATATTTTGGAGAGAATATCGAGTCACTATTTTGTCCTAGATGTCATATGAAGCCCATTATTTCAAAAGGTCACAGAGCAAGAAGTAGAACTTACTAGAAAAGTCAGTTTTATACATTGTTGAAAGTCTGTGGCTGATTTATGGGAAGAAAAGGAAGGATAAAAGAGCAGGAGTATGCTACTAGAATGCTTAGGTAATGACCATTGTTATAAACAATTATTATGATTCCTTAAACATTGCTTTTTACCACTGTGTTTTCATGTCAAGTGGCAATTCTCTTTCCTACACAAAACTGCCTCTTTCCTACACAAAAGTGAATGTTTCTGTGAAATTTTCTGCAAAACCAACAAAAGCATTTTCCGGTAATAGAAGAATGGGGAATATGTTCTCTTTCAACTCTTCTTTCATTTGATCAATTGCATCAGAGGGAAAGGGAAAAGAGACTGAAAGATGATGATGTCTTTACTAGGGAGGTGTGAATGCTGGTTTCTGTCTGAGCAAGTTGCAGTTGTTTGAAGACATGCATGAATATGAATCACTTGTGATGTATATTTCATCCAAAGACAGAGAGACAGGCTGCAGCAGGTTATTCATGTGAAGCTGGGGTACCTCTGGTTCATGCCCACAAATAAGACTTCAGCTGGTCTCACACACAACACAAAGGTGTCTGTGCAAATAACATCACTGACTGCTGTTGATATATAGTCCTGCCCCAGTGATGCACTGAGTAAAGCTATGCCTTACAGGTAGGCCTGTGAGGATGAAGGTGAGTGCTGATTGATCCCTTTACTTCAATCTCATTTAGCACAGGAGTTGGCAAATGATGAAATTTGATGGCATGCAGTTTTTATTCTTTTCTGTAGCTGTGAAAAATACATCAACTTGGATGTGGTTTCTTAATAAATGTGAAATCATTGCTTTCTTTTGCTCTCACATCTTCCTCAGTACCAGCAAACTGAAACCAGTAGACTGAAAGCTGCAAGTAGAGACTCGTGTACCTAGAACAGTGTCAGTGCATAATGACACTGAATAACCTTATCCACCTAAAGAGCTTTTGTGGAGTTGGTATAGCCCCTGCTGAGGAGTACAGCAAGAAAAGAGAGTATGTAGTATTCTCTGTAAAGGGTTTTGATGTTCTGCCTACTTTGCTGTAGGTAATAATGCAATGAGAGCAAATAATGCAAGCCAATAGCACATGGAGAAAAATAATGAGAACTTATTATGGATAAATGTAATTGCACATTTCATGCTTTTCTTTTTGTAATGAGTCCATCAAGTCAAACACTCAAATACATTAATTAAATGCCATTTTCCCATGGATCTCAGTAACTGGATAGCAGCCCTTAGAATATTGGTACCATTATCCAGGTTGGTCGCAGCCCAGTACAGAGCAGCATTTGTCAGTCAGGTCAAGCTGTGATTACTCGAATTGATGAATTTGGTGGACTGGCACAATGTGCCCCATGGTTGCGGGCTGACTGCTGCGTTACTTCACCAGGCCTGTAGCAATTAAGTCAAATCATGCTGAGGAACAGTGTCTCCTTTAACTGCATGATAAGTATCCAGGCTTTGAGCATCTCTGGCCTTGTCCATCAAGGTAGTCTTTTGAAAAGCTTCTTGGCCCTAAGCAAGGGAAATAAAATGTTACCTTGTCTAGCAGAACAGGACTGTTTAGATGAGAGGCATGTTTTTATTGTGAAAACATACTCTGATGTGATAGTTTTTTCTCTAAATCGATGCCTAAAAGAACTGAAGGTGCAGGTAAAAATAGTCATTAAATATTTATTCCGGAAAATATCCAGCCATATTAGTAGGATATTCTTTTTCTTTTAATGCATTTTATTGGCAGTTTTGCGCAGTGAGGATCTTTATCTGTCTGTCCATACAGTGTGTCCATGCTCTGTGTCAGGAACTTTAGGCACCTTTATAAAGGGTGTGTGTACTACATTACATGGCTAAAGCTACTTTTGCCATTTAATTTAGGAGCGTCCCTTGGGGGAGCTAAGTCTTATGCAGTGACTGGAAGGAAGAAGCTGACTCTAAAGGTTATCTGACTTAGATTACTAAAATAACCTGGTGGCTGGACATGACCCAGCAATGTGCACTCATAGCCCAGAAGGCCAGCCGTGTCCTGGGCTGCATCCAAAGCAGCGTGGCCAGCAGGGTGAGAGAGGGGATTCTCCCCCTCTGTTCTGCTCTGGTGAGACCCCACCTGGAATACTGCATCCAGCTCTGGGTCCCCAGCACAGGAAGGACATGGAGCAGTTGCAGCAAGCTAGAGGAGGCCACCAAGAGGATCAGAGGGATGGAGAGCCTGTCATATCAGGAAAGGCTGAGAATTGGGTTCAGCCTGGGGAAGAGAAGGCCTCAGGGTGACATAATTGCAGCCTTCTCATACCTGAAGCCTATGAGAAAGATGAAGAGGGACTTTTTTCAAGAGCATGTAGTGGCAGGACAAGGGGGAATGTCTTCAAACTGGAAGAGAGTAGGTTTAGATTACATATTAGGAAGAAATTCTTTAGTGTGAGGGTGGTGAGGCACTGGAACAGATTGCCCCAGGAAAGCTGTGGATGCCCCATCCCTGGAAGTGTTCAAGACCAGGTTGGATGGGACTTGAAGCAACCTGGGCTAATGGAAATGGAAAGTGTCCCTGCTCATGGCAGGGTGGTTGGAACTAGATGATCTTTATGGTCCCTTCCAACCCAAACCATTCTATGATTCCGTGAATCTGAGGTACCGGATGTGATGCTACCTGTTAAAACCTCTCTGTGTCCAAATGGTATCACAATTGTCTACAACCTCTGTAGAGCCCACTTCTCCCTGTTTTGTCACTTGTTTTTTCTCCTGCTTATGGTTTGGTATATGGAAATGTGATATTTATCTTTTGACAGATAATGTTTAATTTTGCCTTCAGCTTGTTTTTATATAATCTATTTCATACTGGTTTTGTTAATATTGCCATGCTTAAGATATATACTCTCTCCCCAGGGCATTTTCTGTATCTGCTTCCCAAGTGATATTGTGTATATAATCCTACTGAATTGCAATTATACCCACCAATCAAAATTCATGACTCTGTAGAGTTGCTGCCTTGTAACTACACATTTCATTCTTTATTATGAGACTTTTGGCAATATAACTGGCAGCCTATAATCAGCTGGAGTGCAGGAATTTTGAAGTGTCAGGGCTGTGAGAAATAATCTGTGAGGCTCAGGTTGGCTTGTTTTGGTGACTGTAGTAGAATCACAGAATAACAAAAGGTTAAGGAGGTGAAGGCAGAGTGTACAGATGGTGCGTAGGTAAATTGGTTATTTTTGGAAGTGATACTTAGACAAAATTCAGAAATGTGTAGCACCAAGAACAATTTCAAGGATTACAAGAACATATTACATAATACCAAAGTAGCAATCATTTAGCCAGAGAGGAACTGGGTGACTAGACATGGGTTTATGGGTGGGGTGTGAAAGCTTAGTCACTTAGTGCCATGTGGCACCAGGCCGTTGCAGGTAGTGCCTCCAGGATGTCTCTCTGTGCTTCCCCTCTAGACCGTCCTCTGCGTGGTAGACAGATACACAGGATACAGATTTAGTGGAGATGTAACTGCCTTATTCTACTTTCAGTTCATCAAATGATGTCTTTCAGTTTCTTCTAAGTCAGTTGGAGTCATGTTTTAGGAAAGTGTGCTTTTGCCAGAAGCAGATACTTGGCTCACAAAGATTAATCTGGTAGCTCCTTTTTGCCCTGTATATTTTGCAGGTTCTCAGACTTCTGTGCAGTTGAGTGTTCTCCCTTGTTCTTAAACTCTAATATTGAAATGCTCCAAATTAAATTATCTTTTTTCTTTTAAGAGATAGAAATGTTCAGTTAAACTGGATAGTCCCCTGGCATTTATGAGGCTGTATGTAGGTGTGCACTCATGAAGTTTTACAAAGGGCCAAGAGCACATAGAAATGGTAAATGCTTTGTTAAGAGGTGAATTGTAGCACATAAGATCAGAAAGCTGGGCTGGGACTTTTTCTGCAGGACAGACCGGCCTGTGTTGGTTCCCAAAGAGTTCCCCATGTAAAATTAATCTGCAAGGATATTAGCATATGAATATTGCAGCTTATGAACCGATCCTCTGGCTGAATAACTTTCCATAACTAATGCCAACACATTGAATGGTTTTGGATACTTGTATTAAAAAAACTCTACTCCTGAAATATGATTTTATCAAATAGTTGGTATATTATTAGACCGGTGATGTCAGTTACACACTCCAAACATAATAGTATGTAAATTAAACTAAAAGTTAATTTTACGTTTTCCCTGAGCAATGAAATGCCATCCTGATGGATATTGCATTTTAATGTTCTTTTGGTTGGTCATATTATATTTTCTTTCTCCTGTTATTTCCCATAAACAGTATCATTTCATAGTGCTGACAGCCTATATACTAAATACCACAGTGAAACAACAGGAACTGTATTGTTTTCCATATACTGACAAATCTCTTTGCTTAATGCACATTCAATAAAGATGAAATAGCAAATGTTATTAAACCATGGGAAAAGCACAATGAAAGTTATTAATGTGTTTTTATTCCGTGGTGTTATACATGTGCCACTTTTTTTTTCTTTTCTTTAAAAATGAAATTTTGTTGAAGTAAGACAGCAAGGAAAAACTACATCATAAAAGTGCAAGAGCAATGAAGATATTTGTTTCAGTGCAGCCTCAAAAGATGAGAGACCCCATTTCTTTTTTTGGGCAGTGGAAGAGAGTATTAAATGCTGTTCTCTGTTTTCAATTAAACAGCAGCATTAAATATAAAATAAAAGCTTAAGAGTTAATATTTTTTCCTTCCTCAGCCAAATTTCCTCACAGATTTTAAAAGTATTATACCCAGAGGAAGAGTTTAAAAAATGACTAGCTGGTTTTTATACTTCCATTTCACAGAACAGCAATATTGTCTTTCATCATGAACTACATAAAGAATCAAATTTGAAAAACCACTTAAGGGACCTTTACCTAGAGGTCTTTTAGTCCACATTGTCTCACAGGAGTGTTGGTCAGGACGGGAAGTGCCTGTCCCTTGTCAGTGGATGGTTTGTGTTTGAGGAGCCTCAGCCGGTTGCCTGGTTTCTGCTCACGCTGTAGGGCTGTGTAATGACTTCATTGCTGTCTCCATCCTTGGAGCTGGAAAGATCCAAACACAGCAGCTGCTCCCAGAGGAACATCACCTGGCTGTGCTCCTGGTACCCACTGGATCACTGCTACAGCAGCATAATATATAATAATACATATTTCCAAGTATCAAGGCGTCTCATTTAAAGCTTAACTCAATTTTAAATCCATGTGGAAAAGGAAGACCTTTAAAATACTTAATAAATTCTAATCTTAATCATATTCATCATTATTAAAATTTGAAATAGGTTGAAATACTTAAGGTAAGTGAAATGCAAAAACTAATAAAGAGCATGAAACACACTGGAGAAATGGAAGAATAATTGCTAAAGATTAAGAAATCTAAAATGGCCAAACATGAAAAAGCCTTCATTTCCAATAAGCATTCATTTAAAAGTTTTGGAATAGCTTAATAATATAAAAGGAGATTTTAAAAATGAATTGAATGTTAACTGCAGCAGAGTGGTGAGACATGATTAAATACATTAAAACTTATACTAGTCCTGTCTTTGGGCTTCAGATGTGATTTAGGTCTTGTCAGTTCTTGAGAGAGTTGCTTCACCTGTCAGCAAGGATACAACATTACTATCGCTGTTTCTGTTAATAGTAATTATTATGATTGTGTTAATAGTAGTTTTCATACTAAGTAGTGCCTAGAAGATGGCTGAAGACACCAGCTTGCTCAGCTTTGTACAGGCCAAACAAAAGATTTTTCTCTTCCAAAGAATGTGTAATCTAAGCATGAAAGGAAGGACCTCTGGTTTTAATTAAATATTATACACCGGTAATCAAAATGTTTTGCTTCTATTGTTTCATCCTTGTTTTTATTTTCTGCTCGTGAATAAAAAGGAGTATTTGAATGGTGCACTTCACAATGTAGTCTGTGGAAGAAAATGACATTAAATCTTTTAAAAATTGAAAGTAGTAATTTTATTTGTATTTTAGGGATTACTTACCTTGACCATGCTGGTTCAGCACTTTTCCCAGAGAGTCTACTTAAAGCTTTTACTGATGACCTCAGAAACAACGTTTATGGTAAGTGCAAAGCAACGTTCCCATTAGTCTTCTCAAAAGAGGAATGGATGGGATTTTCCATCGAAATCATTCAAAACTGAGCTTCTTGGAAGAGACCTTCTGCAGGTTTTCTAATACTACTATAGAATAGTTGGAAAAACAGTGTTTCTTTTACAGAGGAGGCATACGCCCTTGTGTCACCTCTGGCTTCATTCTTTGGTTGCCAAGTACCTGTCGATGTTGGTGAAGAAGAAAAATCAAAGCGAGCAATGACTCTGTTGTATGACTCTGTTAGGGCACGAGGCTTGGGATAAAGAAGTACATTTTAGCTGTCAGCACTGTTTATTCTTTGTGGTTTTTTTCCACACAAAATGCAAACCCAGTTTCTTATGCAAGGACCAGAATCTGGAACCACCCTCCTTCTTAGAGTCATCACAAAGAGCTTATACTGTGACTCCATATAAGCATTTCATTCGGAAGAAAGCTTAGCTCAAAGACCTCAACTGAATTTAGGCATGGAATAGGTGCTATTGGACTTTGCTCTGCTCTGGCTGTTAGACTTTGGTGCCTACTCAGAAACAGGATAGGTATTGCCAAAGCAATCATGCGCAGAGGAATGTGAGTAGAAGTATCTACAGAATTGTGTAATATCTGGGTGGAGATTTAACTATTACAGCACCACCTGTAAGTACTTAATCCCCAGATCTTCTACCTAAACCTTTAATTTCTTTCTAATGTTCTTATCTAGCTGAGAATCACACACTGAGTGTGATTTTATACAAAGTAAGCAGCATCCATTGTTTAAGAAATATTGTTACTGTGTGAGACAATTTACATTAGAGTGAATCATGCTCAACCAGAAAAAAATATACTGCACAATATTATGCTGTGAGTAGTCCCACTGAAGTAATCAAATTTCCTATGGTGCGTTACTATCTGTGAGTCATGTGTCCTTTTTGCTAGTTTTGTGTCTTTCTTGTACTCCCTGATACATGGAACAAAGGGATTCCTCACTTGGGAGCTAGGTACCATTGCTTTACAAGAAAATGCTGGTTCACTCCACCACTGGCACACTTGTGCTTATCACCTGGGCAAGCCACTTGAGAGTTTTGGGTGGTTTTCATTTTCAATATGGCATTATGTCATTTCTGCCTATTCTTTTTCCTGAATGCTGGCAAGGCTGAGATCCAGAGCACAAATTTAAGTTCCACTACAAAATAAATGTTATTCTTGATAGGGATACGGGCTTTTTTGTGTTAGAATAAAATACATAGATTTGATTGCATTCAAGATCTCCTATTCAAGTGCACACCACTGATACTAAAATTAATGTTCTGTCACCACAGACATTGCGAAGTGAAATGTATGCACTCTGATCTTAGTTATTTCAAACAACATTGTGCTCAACCCTTTTAATAAGTACCATCTGTGGCAGAAAAAAAAATTAATTTGTGAATCAATTGAGGGCTTGTGAATAGAAATAGTAGTACTGCTGGTTTGGGGCAGATTCACATAGTACCTATAATACTATAGGAGAACAAATTGTATCTTTTTATTGTTGTTTTCATCTAAAATGATAACAACACCTCCAGCATGGTTAATATTCTTTTTTTTTTTTTCAGTTACATCTAGTACTCTGAGGACAGTAAATGCTGTATAGGAAGAGTTAATTTAACAAACACAGATGTGAATGAAGGGGGAGTTTGACTCGCAGCTTTTTTACTTTCTTGGTGCTAATCCACAGCCCCAAAGAACTGCAGTTTAGCTGTTGCATGTGTAAATGAGGGAAAGTAATATAAGTAAGAGATAGTCTCACTTCTAAATTGAGAATATTTGAATTGGAAATTACAGAAATGCAACATAAGACATGAAAAGTCTTAGTTTTGGCTTTGAGCTCTAAAGTTATTATTTTCAACACCTTCACTCAATTCTCAGCAGGGTGACTTTAAATTTTGAAAAGAGTAGCTAATATTGGAGCCTACTGAAAAAAAATATATTAGTATAACAATTTTTTCCTTATTCCCTTTCCAAACTGTTTTGGCATGTTCTCTAAGTATTTGCTAATAGGACAGTGTGCTGTACCTGTGTGATTATTGCTGTAATCTTTTTTGCTCAAGAAGATAAAATCATACTGTCTTAATTGTTATATATGCTTGTGATGAGCTGGGCTAAGGTGCCTCCTAATTTTGCAATAAAATATATATTTCGATCAATTATTTGAATTTCAGACACTAAAAAACCAAGGATTAATTCTTTTGTCCAATCATGACTGTTTGTTATCTCCAGATGCTTTTGCTTCTTAGCTACTGCACAAACACATTTATGAATGTGCATTCTGTCTGTAGTTTTTCCTAGTATGTTTGTGCATATGCAGTTCCATTTTCTTTTTAGGGGAACCGCCTAAGTATTAGTAAGAGATCCAGCTGAAGTTTCCGGGTCTGTCATAATTGCTTTACCCTGTTTCTAGA
>WEKY01033606.1:0-25000 GCA_013390045.1 Picathartes gymnocephalus
TTGTGTGGCAAGGCTTTGCTAGTGGCGGGGGCCTGCAGGGATGAATTCTCTGAAAAGGTGCCAAATGTCTCTCTTGTGTCTCATAGAGCCAATGCTGGCTTCAAAACGGCCGCAGTGCTGACCAAGGCTGAGCCCATCACTGACAGTGGCAGAGCCACAGCTCTGCAGACACCCAGGTCAGTGCACAAGGAGGGGCAGCAACTGCTCCAGGTGCCAGAGCTGAGGTTCCTGTGCAGCCCCTGGTGCAGCCCGTGGTGAGGCAGCTGTGCCTCTGCAGCCCATGTAGGGGCCCCATGCTGGAGGAGATGGATGCCTTAGAGATGGCTGAAACCCCAAGGGAAGCCCAGGCTGAAGCAGGCTTCTGGTAGGACCTGTGGATCTGTGGAGAGAGGAGCCCACACTGGAGCAGGTTTTTAAAAAGTTTTTTCAATAAATCTTTTTCACCTAGGCATTCCTTAGTCACTACAGACAATAAATACTATCCCTCTTACACTCCAGCTTGTAAACAGAAATGTTGATCTCATTGTATTTTCTCAGTATAAGTAAACCAAACTCTTTAAAAATTGTAAAAAAGAACATAAAGAAAGAAACCGTATAACACTCAACAAAATCCAAATGAAAGCTAATATAAGACTCCACGGTGAAACACAGGTTTTTGATCACCATACCCTGATCCTCATCTCATCCATCTTGACTTTTGGTTTAACAGATTCCTGCCTGAGTCCAGGTTTTCTCAGTTCTGCTCACATATTTGAGGAACAGGGTAAGCTCAGAAGGTTACAATGCTTAGTGCAAATGAACCATTATCTGAAGTTATAGCACAAAAACATTCAAGACACAAGCCTGCATATTGTTGTCAAATACTATCTTCAACATCATTAACATACTAATATTATACCACAATTCTCCCACTCTATATTAAGAAAGATATCACACATTTATAAAATGCAGTAGATGTTAAAAGAAGATCTGGGCAGGCTCATGCATTCACTTTAAACCTTTCTGATTTTTACACCTTCAGCCTATATAAAAGCCTTTCAGACTTTATTCCTTTCCTTTAAAAGCATGTTGATTTTTTAAGTCACACTTGTCGAAGTTTCAAGAGCTCCCAGAAAGCCAACACACATGCACAGGAAGTGATGTTTGTTCCTGTTCCACAAAAATCACCCACAGATGTGCTCTTTTGTTTTCTGTGAGATGTTCAGAGGAGCTAATCACACTCAGGAATCTTTGTGAAGTTGTGCTGTTCTCCTCACAGCCACCCATTTGCAGAATTAGGTCTTTTAATCCTCGAAAGTGTGCACAGATGGGGTCCTCTGAGATTGCCTAGGCACTAAGGGACACCGTGTGCACAAGTGACATTTTCAGGTGGGTCCAATTCTACAGACAGAAACATAAAGGACACTGACATTTCATCCAGTACAGCTCCCTTGCAGATAATCCCTAGTAAGTAGCAACCATCACCCTATGGAAACCAGACGGAAGAGTTCTGGAAAAAAGCAGGATCGATTCATAATCATTCTGTTGAGTGAGACTGTCCAAAAAAAGGAATGTTCAAGAACTATGGATGCACTGAATGCTGATTCTGGGGTGTTGGCTGCAAGGGCCAGGAGAACACAGTTAATACAAGTAACAGGTATGGAGCTGTGGGTGAGAGCACTGTGGTGGGAGGGAGGATGTGAGAGTTGGGGCTGCTCAGTCTGGAGAAGAGAAGGCTCCAGGGAGAGCTTATTGCAGCCATTCAGTACCTAAAGGGCCCTCACAAGAAAGCTGGAGAGGGATGTTTTACAAGGGCATGGAGTAATAGGACAAGAGGGAATGGCTTTAAATTGAAAGAGGAAAGGTGTATACCAGATATTAGGAAGAAATTCCTTACATGGGAGTGGTGAGGCACTGGAACAGGTTCCTGTAGAAGCTGTAGATGCCCCATTTCTGGAGTGTTCAAGGCCAGGTTGGATGGGGCTTTAGCAACCTGGTCTAGTGGAAGGTGTTCCAGGGGTATTGAAACAAAATGATCCCTTCCAACCCAAACCATTCTATGATTTCTGTTTCTGTGATGGGTGGAAAATGCCACCACTGCAGCACAAGTGGCAGGGTATCCTGAGGAAGTCCCTCACCACCTGGAAACTTCTTAGACATGTCCATGTCTGTGCTCTATGGCTGCGTCTGCTTCAGTGAATTGGCTGCCCCTGAGCAGTGGAGCTCCACTGTCTGCACTGTTTAGTTGCCACAGTGCAACAATTACCACTCACAAACGATTGTGTGTGGTTCAGGAGCTATCTCAGGCCCAAAATTAAATCTCTGAGCTTGTATACTAACCTTTTCCAGATGCTAAGTGAAATTATGGTGTGTGGGCACCTCCACACCAATGTTATCTCAAGAGAATACATTTTACCAGATATAGCTTTTTTTTCTCTTTCTACTTTCTAGAGCTTCTGCAAACAGAGAAAACTTCAGTGAGTCTATGAATGGAATACATTTCCTTTCTTGAAAGCCTGCCTACACCAGAAATGTCCTTATAAGTGAAAAATGTTAGTATTAATAAATGAAATATTTACATTCATATTTTAGCTTGCATTTGAAATATCTGCACTTTTTTCTCTGCGTTCTGCTGGAAAAAAATTATTGCAACGTGTTCCCAATCCACTGATTTAGCTAATGAGATCATTCTCACAGCCACAGATTTAGAACAACAACAAATGACTATAAAATGATATCAACGACTGGAGCAGATGTATGGAATGACCTTTTGGAGATTGCTTGAGGAAACCTTGTAAAATCTATTTTTGTTGGCTAAACCCATGTTTACTGCATAGCTAATGTTTTTTCACTGCCTTATGTGCCATTAAAGACAGTAATTTGGACTGACACCAGACATAACTTTTCATGCTTCATGGCAGCCCCCACCTCAGCTATTAATTTACCACCTGCTTAAGCTCCTGAAGCAATGAGCTGTCAACAACTTTTCTTAAGCTCTAAGAATGCTTTCAAACAAAACCCAAAGCCTTAAGAGAATGAAATATGTACAACATCCCAAAGAATTTCTTCAAATTATTTCACACAGTTCATATGTAATTAAAAAGTGGAATGTTGAGGATATTTAGCAAACTTCTGGGCATAGTCTCCATCCAGTCTTTCACTACCATTATTTGCTCTGCATGCTTGAAATTCATACTTAGTAATATTACAATAGCTTATTTAAATATGATGGCAGAATCAGGCAGCTGTTCCTTGTACTTCCTTTGGAATTTTACTAGCATAACTGATATAAAAATATAGATTTGACATATAATGTCCCTAAATATAAAAGTCTGCATTTCAAAAGTTGTTTGACAGTTGAAATACAGGGAGTTACAAATGAGAAGAACTTTGCTAAAGCTTTGAGTCAAAAATGTATCAGCCATCTTTCTTGCATGGAAGAATATATCTAGAAGAAATGCTTTCCATGCAGGCTGGAAGCAAAAACTTGAGCTAGATGGTTTAACTGTATACTTGATTTAATATTCCATATTTTTTGGTTATTTTTTTATCAAGTAAATGACAGAGTGTGTTTGTTGCCCTATACTCTGAATCTGTTGTCTGCCAACACCCTCAGAAAGTCCCTGCATGCTCAGAGATCTTTGGTGAATAGGAAGTCAAATCCACATTTGACATATTAATTTCTTTTTCTTTTCATCTGATTTATTAAGTTTCTGTAATGGCTCTAGTGTCCTGTTTAAAACTATCCTTTTTAATGGATTTTAATGGATTTCCTACATAAAGTAAATCAACTTGTTTCACTCTACGGCATGGAAAATACACACAGGCCTGGGCTAGGAGGCTCCATTTAGTCAAATTTTATGTTCTGCTCACCTCTGTGACCATGGTGAGCTTCATCTATGTTATATGTGAACCACTGGTCATTCTTACTAATTCTCCTCACTATACATTTCCTCTTTCTTTCTAATTCCTGTCTTCCTGAGTAGCTTCTGCTCTCTAATAAACTCTGGGTATTTTGTGAGAATACTTCCAATATAAAGCCTTTTGCACGTTCTCGTCTGCACCTTTCTGGGAGTTGGAAGTAGAATCTTACCTAAACAAATATGCCTGATTTTAATAATTAATCATCGTTAGAATCGTTCCTCAGAAGTTTATCTATTAGGCAGTTGAAGAAAAAATATGTGGACAGAGTAGATGTCTGACACCCAGAAACTTGAGTAAAATCATAATATAGGTCAAGACAACTTGCAGACGGTGTTTCTCAGAGCTAACATCCAAAGTTTTACACATGCAAATGAACTCTCTCTTTTTCCTCATCATTCTGTAAAATTGATCAGATAATTCCACCCAACCAACTTCTAAGTCCTTTAAGGCACCTAGTTTAGGATACCATTTCTCTATCTCTCCTTCTATAATCAATGCTGAGTATGTGTAGTTCAGCCTCTAATCTGCACCAGACTGTAATTTGCTTAATTCTCTCCACTGCACAGAAGGAACCAAGAGAACTTTAAAGGTGCATTGGTCAAATGTCTAAACCTATGTAACACAAATCTCTTCCACCATCCCCAGTCCTTTGAGACCTCAAATCTACAAACCATTGAGAGAGTAGTGAACTGTGTGTTGTGTGCAGTGTACCTCAGCTATCCATTTAAAGTTAAGCACTTTGCTGAAGAGGGATGAAGAAGAAAATGGCAAAATACTTGGTTAATTTGGAACCTTAGATTACAGCTAAACTTGGCCAACTATTGGCCTGAAACATCATAAAGTGCATTTTTCTGACCAAGTGATTTTGTACAGTTGAAATACAGGGCGTTACAAATGAGAAGAACAAGATTGTGACATAAACATTTGTATAACCTTGTTATCTGGGTATGTGGAGGCAAAAGTTTGAATATAAAATGAAGTGAAGTTCCACTTAAAGGAGAGAAAACAGGCTGTGACCATGAAATGGAAGGTGGTGGTGCTGGAAAAGAGCTGAGGGTCACAGTGGGCATGACCTCTGCCTTCCCAGTGCAATTATAAATTGCTAACGCAGTCCTGGCTGTTTAAATAAGGTACTGCAATAGAGAAGAGAACACATAATCAAATTTCTTTATAGAATAGGGCTGATAATAGAGAAATTGGGAGCTTGTTTTGTTCAGATTACCAAAAAAATGAATTTTCCAAATCTGGAGAAGGTGAAAAAAAAAGTACCTGAGGATGAGAGAAAATTTTAAAAAGTAAAAAAATAAAGAGTTCAAACAGTGTAATTTATCATAGAGAATAATGAAAGGTGACTTGTACATTTTTAAATTAATTTCAATTAACTCTTGACTGATATTTTTATTTTAAAGAACCGATAAATCATGAGAATTCATCTTTGAACACTGAAGCTGGGAAAACTCAAATTAGGAGGAAGACTGATGGAACTAAAGGATTCTGTGTTTCCTTTTATATTTATATCATGCAATATCATGTTTTTTTGGAATTCTTTGATGACATACCAAGATCAATGTCTCAGTAATTAGTTCAGTTGCACACTATAGATATAAATGTTTACCAGAAGCCACCTGAAGGAACTGTTCTTCCCCCAAAACTCTATCCCACTCCTTCCCATCAGGCTGATCCACCCTAGCACTCAGCCCTGTGGTTTCATGCTGTTCCTCAAATTAGACAGAATCTGCTTTCTAATAATGGAATAATCCCCTCTGTGTTCCCCACCAGGCGAGATTTTGGCAGGAATATCACACTGTTTTGATGAGAATGGTCAGTCAGTGGTCAGAGCTGCTGCAAAGGAGGGGATAGAAATGTGGTGTCAAGAGCACACAGGAGGAGCAGGTAATCACAGGGCAGAGAATTAATTCCTCCATAGGTGGAGCCATTGGAGCAGGTGAACCATAATGCACAGTATCCTTGCACCCTGTCCATTAAAAAACCCAATTTCCACAGAATTTTTTCATAGAATTGAACCTTAGAAATATTTTCATAACTGTTTCCTGCATTTTCCAAGGTGACAGAGTTAATTACCAAACCAGAAAATAATCCAAAATTTCTTCAAAGCAATTGGTTGATAATTCAGAGACAATTTCCTATATATAAAACAATTAAATAACTTTACATTTCCTACAATAGTATCTTATTTTTCATACTGTTTTCTAATAAGTTTGTAATCTTCTGGGCATCTGGTTTTATTAGTTTCCATTTGGAACATAATTAATATTTGAATTCACAGCTTTTGTGGAAACACAATACATAAAAGGTAAAATCATGTTCAGTCAGCTTTTATTTGAAAAGCACAAAACCTTCTATAATATAAAATGTTAAATCCTTTGATAAAATATATTTGAAAGTGAATTGTGTATGACAGCAGTCAATAAAAATTAATAAGAATCTAATCATTTTAACAATTTAGAGTTGCACTACTTCTTGAAACGTACACAGCTTCTGTTTCATTACAGTTATTCATTTTCTCTTTATATGTCTTTATATTTTTTATAGGTTGGCCTTTCCCATTTTCTAAGTTTTTTAGGAGAATTTAGGTCTGTTTGGTTCTTACATGTGTTGAATTTCCACATTTTTTTATTACTGGCGTTACCTTGAACATTAATATATGTTATATAGCAAACACTGTATGCTATATAGTATAATTATTTCTCAATAAGAATATATTCTGTCTCTAATAATATAGGAACAGAATAATTGACTTAATTATAACAATGTCTTTTAATGTTTATTTGTGAAATCTTACCATTTATTTTCATAAATATAAAGCTTAACATATTGCCACGACACATCATCTGGTAAAATGATTTTGCTTTATGTGTTATTTATTCATTATTTAGTCTTACTCATTGAAATGCTAAGAAGATCTAGGCAAACAAGCACGTAATAGAAAAGAAAACATTATAAATTGTAAATAGTGAAGCACATCACTGAAGATAAACACTTTGTGAACATTCCCTAGGCTGATAATGTCCATATACACCATTTGGCAATTACACAACTAAATGTCAACACAGGCCTGCAAATAGTTACTGAGAAAGAATAAAGGTCTGCACTGCTGTGTCATTAGGGTTTACTTGTTGCTGTTTTAAGACAATTCAATTTGCTCTCGAGAAATAAAGGGATTTTAAACCACAAGAACTTGAAAGAAAAATCCAGGTTATTTAATTTGCCAAAAGTTTCAAGTGTACTCCTCTTAAAATAAAGCAAAGATTTTCAGTTGGGGACAGATTCAGGAATGACACTAAATTCTGCAGCAATTAGAAACTCAGGCAAATAGTCTCTCCTTTGTTGTATATATGTCTTACCTAATCCTATATTCACATTCTATATATGTTCTTTACATCATTGGGACTTTCCACAGTGAATAGAATTGAGAAAATTTTCAATTCTTTTGATAAGGAAAGTCCTAAGTTAAAAGAGACTTGGCTACGGATTCAGATCCTTTCACTAGTATAAATATGTGAAAACAAACATAAAGAAAATCAGTCCACACTGGTTGACAAGGCACATTTGTTCATAATTTTTAGAAATCAACACTTCAGTGTGGATTAAACAAGAATGCAACTATGAAAGGGTCTGAGGTTTTCTGAGTCACAAACCAAATAATAATAATACCATATGCCCACATTAATTTTCAAATTTTCTTTGCTTATTGAACTGATGAAATTGTAATTAATTTATTAATTTATATTCTGTTTTCAACTGCTACTGTATCATAAACACTCTTGACCATGAAAACAATTTAAATGTTTAAGAAAATACTAAGGTTAACCTTTCAATTTGCATTTCAGGAAAAATAATTGTTCAGCCATTAGCTATAGCAGAAAGTTAATATAACTGCCAGGAATTATTAGAAGAAAAATGTCTGTACCACACTAAAAGCAAATAAATAAATACATGCAGTCAATTCAGAGTAAATGAAAACATATTGACCTCATTTCCTAGTGCCTGAGAAAGCTGCATGAAGAAGACCTGCTGGTATAAATTATGTATTTCCTATGTTAGCAGAGAGACAGGGATGAGTGGCTGGTGACCAAATTTCCCCTGATGATTATCTTTTTTTTTTCTCCTGGCTCTTCAGTGAACTGGAAAAAGTTAACAGTATTGCATTATCAGCATCAGATTTAGGATGCTGGATTTCTAATGAGCTGGATGTCTCCAGAAGAGAAAATTGCTCATAAAGAACAGTGATGCAGGACTGGGGAGAAAGGAAGGGGCCTGGTTTCTGCCTTCTGCTTTCAGTAGCACAATGATAATTAAAGAAAACCTTATCCTGAATACAGACATATCTTTAATACCAATTGGAAAGTAAAATTGATCCATTCAACCTCCAGAACTTCATCTGAAAGCAAATGAACTGAAGCACACAAATAACTTCCTAACTTCCATGGGGCCATTCGGGAATCTGAAGATCTCCACCCGTATGACATACTGGTAAAAATGTCAAGAATCATGAGCCAAAGCCCAGTAAAATGCCAGTATCCTTTTTTTGTTTTTCCTTCTCTAACAATACCCTTCTGATTGTTTGCTCAGCCTTGAGATTGTGCTGACTTCTCATACCTATTCCTTTATCCATGATGTCAATTTGTGGAATATTGTATAGCACATGAGTAGCTGGAACTTAGAAGAAAATTTTTAAAAATGCAAAACATCACATAATGGACTGAGGAGGTAATTATTCATGCTTTCATGCAGCTAAAAATGCTGTAAGAGCTGCAGCAGGCCTAAGACAGGAAGGTTTAGAGAGGAAGACATATGAACAGTGACTGAGGTCACCTGGCTTGTTCAGCCTGAAGAAGAGAAAACTGAGGGAAGAACTCTCCTCAGTCAGCAGCTTCCTCATAAGGGCAACAGGAGGGGCAGCACCAACCTATTCTCTCTGGTGACCCATGACAGGGCCTGGGGGTACAGCACAAATCTGTGTAGGGTGCTATAACCTGGATATTAGAGAAAGGTTCTTCACCCAGAGGGTGCTTGGGCACTGGATCAGGGAAGTGATCACAGCACCAACTTGACAGAGCCCAAGAAGAGTTTGGACAGCACTCTCAGGCATGCTGTCATGGTGGGATTCTTGGGTTGTCCCCTCTAGCACCAGGAGATGGACTTGATGAACCTTGTGAGTTCCTTCCAACTCAGTGTATTCTACGATTCTGTGAGTCTGTGATTTATATTCCTCCCCTCAGCCCTTCTCAAGCGCTCTGCTGCTCCCAGGACAAGTATCCTCTGCCAAACCTTCAAGCCTCATGCACAGTAAAACACTGAATTGACTTTATTTTGTTGTCGCTGACTTTCTTCACCACAGTTTTTGACTTCAGAGAAAAGTTCACTGATCTGAAACAGCTTTGGAGCAGTGCTGCAGGGTAACAATTTGCCAGCATGTTCGCGTTAGAGGGCGCTCGCTCTTGCGCGCTGGAAGTGATGCGTTTTCAAACAGCTGCACGTGATTTACTCTGGATTGCTAATTGCAGTGCCAGCAGTCACTAATCCCTGACTTCAAAACCAAAAGCACAGAGTAGTGTGTTTGTATTTCTCAGTGCTAGACCTCTCTGAATGTGACTGGTCACACACCAAACAACAGCTGGCCTTGGGTCTCCTCTGTACTCCAGGCAGTGTCCCAGAAGTCCTAACACATGCTGATGTGCATGTTCACACTATTTTGCACTATTTGGGTTCTAAGTGCAGCAATAATGGGAAGGCTGTGTTGCAGCCTTGTAAAGGATTTTTGTTCCATACCAGAAATCTGAAGATGTGAATTGTATGCTGTGGGGAAAGGAGGAAAATATGGGAAAGTGCTTGTGGACATAAAAACTGCTGCAATGACATGGAGGATTGCTGAGGAGAGAGAGACAAAACTACCTTTCATCTGCTGTTTATTGGCACAAGCCCCTGAAAGAAACTATTTACAGGACGCAAGTTTTGTTTTAGATGGAATTGAGTTATTCACTAGAAGACACAAGCATTTATGCAATCTGGAGGATGAGAACTGTGAGCTAAGCTGTCCGGCAGGGTAAACATATCTTTCATATCAGCAATACAGTCATCCTTCGAGTTGGGTTTATATAAAGGTTATCTTATTTTTATTTCACTTATGTGAAATGAAAACAACTGGGAAAAGACAGTTCTGCCACTTGGAAAACAATTTCTGGCAGAGCCTTAGCTGTGGTAAACTGCCCATCTATCTGGCTTAGCACATGATCTACTCAGTACCCTAGAGCTTAATCTAATATTCTTAACACTAAATTAACTTAGAATGTGAAATTAAAAGAGAGGGAAAGTATGCAGTTATAGTGACAGAAAACAGATCTTAATGATTTCATACTTCTGACCTAAAAGTTATCACTGTAAACCTTAAAAAAAAATCTAATATCATTGAGATGAGTTAATAATTTTAAAGGAAAGTGGTCATATTGGAATTGCTATTTAATTTTTCATGCCTGAAAACATCAGTCTTTCTGAATGGCAGTGCAGAAGACCAGTCTTACACTGAGCATGGCTACTGTAAATTGATGGTAGGAAATGGGTGTGATTTCATTGAGGGAAACATGGAACTGCATCGTGACTATTGGGGCTGATTGCATATTTTGACAGGAATGAAAATTCAGGAGATTATGCAATCCTTGGCCCACCTAAATGCACATTTCCCTCTGTCGTGTCACATCCAGCTTTACATCTGTCACCAGAATGCTGGGAAGAATAAATTTCTCTAATACCGTAATTTCAGTATTAGAAAACAGGTATTATTTTATGTCAGTGCAGTGCGTGGGGGGAATTGCTCCTCCTATCATACACGCATGCAAAATTCAAAAGCTGTCATTTATCTGTACAAACCATATAAATTCATCTAAATTCCCAGAATTGTCCTCCCCCTTCTCAGATGTCATTTGTGTGTGCAAAGCTGTACACTTTATATGTGGGCCTGCACATACAATTTGGGAAAAAGTTTCAAGAGTGTGTGTGGTGGTCTTTTGGAGAATAGCCCCCACCTCACTTTATCCTTTCACAGTCCCAAGTCACCTGAGAACATGACTCAAGTGTTGTCTCATGTCTTGCTGCCTTGGTTGAGCAACTTGTCTCCTGGGCAAGGAAAAAATTTTAAGGTTTGTGAATCTTTAAACAGTGGGTCTCAGTTTCTCTTTTCACAATTGGCATCTTGCAAACAGTATACCTTTTGGATATTTATGTCATATCCTCTGTCCCTCTGCTCTTTGCCCCTCTACTCTACTTTCATGAGAATTTACCTGGAGTCCTGTGTCCAAGTCTGGAGTCCTCAGCAGAGAAAAGACATGGACTTGTTGGAGATGGTCCAGAGGAGGGCCACAGAAGTGATCAGAGGGATGAAAAGTGAGGACAGTCTGAGAGAATTGGGATTGTTCAGGCTTAAGGAGGCTCCAGGAAGACCTTGTTGAAGACTCAATACTTAAAGGGAGCTTATAAGAAAGATGGGGACAGATTTCTCTGTAGGGTCTGTAGTGATAGGACAAAGGGTAATGATTTTGAACAAAAAGAGGTAGATAGACTAGATATAAGGAAGATATTTTTTACAGCAAGGGTGGTGAGACACTGGATCAGGTTGTTCAGAGCAGCTGTACAACCCCCAACCCTGTAAACATTCAAGGTTAATTTAGATACAGCTTTGAGCCACCTGATCTAAGATAAGATATTCCTGCTTATGGCAGGGGATTTGGACTAAGTGACCTTCAAAGATCTTTTGCAACCCAAACCATTCTTTTCCCTCAATGGGATTTTGATTTCATTATGGATCAAATGATATGGAACCTTGCCAATTTTCTTAATATATGAAAATAGGAGAAGAGGTTCCAATGCACAAAGGTACAGCAAAGTCCTTTGAAGGTCTGGGAGCTGAGGTTTCCTCAGAGAAGCATCCAAAGACACATGAGTTTTGTGAGCTCATCTGAAGAAAAGTGGTCAATATAGTGGTCTCTCAGTCATAGACTGAAGAGCTGAGAGATCAAAGCAGAGCTAATAAGAAGATTTTAATTTAGATATTACCTGTTGCAGAGTTTAGAGTGAGAAATCCCAAAAACTGTGGCAAGATTCCCACCTAAATCATTTGGAATAAGAAGTAAACTCATCTTAACATTGCTGAGGCTCAAGTCACATTAAGGACACCGGAAGAGTTTACAACTGCTTTCTCTGACTGGAGACTTGGCTCCAGATTGAAATCTAAATAAGTTCCATGTGATACAACTGATACAAGATGAATCTCCATTGCTAAACATAAAGCAGTACACCAAGTTCAAATGGGTTCAAATTTAATTACAGCTTCCCAAGACTTATAATAAACACTGTGCTTAACAAGCTGCTCAAAGTAATCACACCATAGCAATTATTGTCCTATTTAATCCAGAAGTGAGAAATCAGGTTATCTTCTTCAAGTGTTTCAAAGTTTTAAGAGATAAAAATGAAATACCTCTGTGTTTGTTACCTACTTAGAATATTTCTGTACTCTTTCACATCAAACTCAGTTATCTTTAAATATGAACTTTAAACCAGATCTTTTATAAGACATTTTATATATGATTAGAAGAAAACTTCTGGGATTCAGTTATTATTTGCTAGAATCAAAATAAAAAAAAGGTAGATACTGCCTTTCCCAGTTTTCTTGCTAAAACCCTGTGTTTGAGTGCAGCTAAAAAGCATCCTGTTCCTTTATTTATACCAAATAATGATTAATGGAGTCAGCACCACATGTCCACTTCAGCTCATAAATGACTTGCTCATTAAAGTTATAGCAGTTTGCATAGGTGTATATTTTTTGTTAATAATGAAATCAAAGAACTATTTAAAACACAGAAATCAAGTTTTAGTTTTACAAAATAAAAAAACCAGTATGTTCTGATTTCCTCAGACTTTGTTAAACATTTTAATTTACTATGATTAATGCACATTTACAAGTTGTTCCAGTAAAACCAAATGCTCAATTTTAAAAAAAAGTTATCAGTTAAAACAAGTGACAAAAGTGCTTTGCATTCTCAAATCTGATATTTTAAATAGCACTTATTCCTTATATTAGTCAGTGACTGTATACGCAAAAAAAAAAAAACCAAAAAACAACCCAACAATTTAAAAAGGGAAAAAAAATATATTCTAAAATAGAACATTAAGACAGGAAATTGTTAGACATATATTTCATGAGAGGTAAATACTGAAAAATTAAAAGTCAGCTGCCATGCCCCTGAGCAACTGACCTAGAGATATATTTACAGGCTTCATTGATTTGCCAAGCCTGTGGGATGAGTGAGTCATAAAATCACCTTAATATAAAGAGGGAATCACATAAAGTCACTGCCTGATGTTGTGAGGACCCTGTGAGCTGGCAGTGTCTGGCCAAGCTGTAAAATAAGACTTTGTTTTTTTGAGTAATGATTACGTGGAAGTTATTCTAAGTCAACAAGGCATGAACACCACTCATGCAGAGATAAAATGTTAGTGAACTGTCCTACCAGTCACCTACCAGCAGTAAATCAGGTTGATGCCCACCAACTCCAACAGAGAGTTTTACATGTCTTGTCCAAAAGCACAAGTTCTAGATGAGAAAACATCTTCTGAGATAGAATGGGAGTGAGCGAAGACAGCAGAAGAAGAAGAGATAGGCTGTTGCATGAACTGCTTTGAAAACTGTCTTCTGTTGAAAGGTCCAACTATAAACCTGCTACTTAGTTATGCTTTGGTCAAATACAACAGTAAATATCAGTGGGTGACTGATTTATATCTGGTGGAAGTGTCAGTGCTTCTTTAGTATTGCCTGGTACCTCCAGAAGAATGACTGCCTTTGGCTGGTTAATGAATTACTTTAAAAAATGAAATTAATTCAAGAACTTGCCAGAAAGCCACTGCATTTAAATGTGCCTTTGGTTTCCTCCTTATGCCCCCAATCACTTGTGTATGTTTCCATATTTCTCAAGAGTTCCATGATGAGATATTATAAACCAGAATCAAAGTGTTGGCAAAGCCATTCTGACATGAAAGGTTTGCACACACCAGTCAAGAATTATCTTTGTTATCAAGTTAAGCCATTGGGTCACAGCTGTAGTGAGCTCACTCACATCAGAATTAACATTTCCATTTTTTGGCGGGATGATCTGAGACCTTTTACTGATGGAAATGAGCGAGAAGGAGAAGGGAGAAAGCACAAAGAAAGAAGTAATACTGTATTTTGAAATTATTATCTGACAACCAGATCATTAGCATGGTTTAGTGGGCATGGTACTTGGTCAAAGGATGGACTTGATGAACTTGGAGGTCTCTTCCAAATTTAATGATTCTATGATTACAGGTATAAATCAACCATGATTAGTTGATTTATGCAACTGAACTTCAGTGGGTGTGAATGTTTGAAATGTTCACCTTAAGGAAGGAAGGGAAGAAAGTTAGAACATCTCAATGACTTCACTCTATGTTTGCAAAGGTGAATAGTAATCTGGATTTGTGGCAGCTGACCAAACACAAATGGCTGGAGGTAAAAAGAGGGGCTGAAATGTTTCAATCCCAAATCCAGAAATAAACTGACACTATATCTAATGCTTAAAGAAAATCCCTGAGAGGAGGAGGTGCATTGTTAGTCTAAACAACAGCAAATGCAGTGCTAAAAAAGAAAAGTGAAGCGATAAAAAGGCAAAGAATTCTGTCTGTCTCAGTGGTAGAACTAAAAAAAACCCCTTTTAAAAATAGTATATTCATTGGAAAGTAAAGTTCTGGTCTCGTGAGACTCAGTAAGAGATTTTGGAGAGAGAAAATAATAGCTCTGGTTTGATTCATGAACATGAGGGAAGAAATCTCACATTTCTATCTGCTGCCTTAGGCACAGCACTAACGCTGCAAGTGGGAACAACACCTGAAAAAGTTTCACCACTTTATTTTGCCTTCACTAAGCAGTGGATTACATGCTGCTGGCTTGTTCAGTTTCTCCTGTTGACACTACTCTAGATATGTGTATATAAGTAATTAAAACAGTTCCAGGGCCAAGGCAGGGACTTGCCTGTGTTTGAAGAAAATAATGTTTTTGCATGCTTTTAAACTCAGCTTCACCCCATGGCTACACTTGCTCTAAATAGTACTAGAGAGTTCTCTAGACAGTCACATGTGATTTAGGTTATGTTAATGTGTTTGTGTGATCCCATATTCCCAGAGACCCCAACTGATACAGGGAATGACACTTAAACATAAGAAAAAATTTCTCTTACTGTGAGGGTGCACAAGCACTGGAAAAGCTTGGGCAAAGAGGTTTCATTGTCCCTATTATTAGAAGTATTCAAAACACGATTGGACACTCTCCTGGGCAGCCTGTTTTAGTTGACTTTACTTTGGATAAGGGAGATGGGATTTCATAACCTTTACAGAATCATAGAATGAAAAAGTGGTTTGGGTTGGAATGGACCTTAAAGATGATTTCGTTCCGACCCCCTGTTTCGTTCCAACACCTTCCACTAGAACAGGTTGCTCCAAGCCCCACCCAATTTGGCCTTGAACGCTTCCAGGGATGCAGGATCCACAACTTCTCTGGGAAACCTGTTCCAGTGCCTGATTGTTGCATGCTTTGCAAATAAGCAACTTTCCCACTCCAGCTCTTTCCTTATGCAAATTTGTCACCTGCTGTGATGAAGAATAATCTTGTGTTTCCCCTTAGTTTTCTCAAGTGAAGGTGGTTGTTGATTTTCCCTACTTTACAAATAAACGTTAAAAGAAAAAAGAGACAATTTAATGACAGCCATAAAAAATATTCCTCTAGGGCCTTAAAACATTTATAATCATGTAATTTGGAGCAGCAGCATCAATAAAAAAATAAAAACTAGGGATATCTATTACTCTGGCATCTGTGAGGTTTAATTATTACATGAGTAACCTGATGAAATGAACTGGGAATGGTCAAACCAAATAAACACCCATTGTGAAGACAAATATGAGATGAACTGCTGCTGCTGTCAGCACTTGGAGATGCATGGAATTATTAACAATATTTTAGTGGGACAGGTCATACCTCAGCAAGTTAAATAAATAGCAGCACCAAAATCACTGCTGAGCCTAATTTGTAATGGAAGACTGGCATACCTGACCTTGGCCCTCTCTAACAAGCATGCCATCATTAACAGAATACCTAATAAAGAATAAAAGCATTATTTCAGACAGCCTTAGAAACTGGCTTACAAATTAAAACCTCATCATGTAAATTCACAGATTGGAGACAAAAAATGATCAAATGTTGTTGGCTTTTTTATTCTATTACCACCAACACTGTACAAATGTTGAGCTGTGGGTAAACCATGATACCTAGAAATTAGGTGAAATTAATCAGGGCTATATGGGATCCCCATTATTTCTGAAAGATTGAAGATGCTCTGTGCATTAGAAAAGTGAAGTCAAGTTTTGCTCAGTTCCTGTCACTACCCACTCAGAGTAAAGAGTTACCCCACCCAAATAGTGTTTTCCCTGTTTGTTTATTTGGGTTTTTATTTGCCGATTTTGTTTGTGTGGGGGGTTTGATTTGTTTTACTTTATATTCCCTTACAGAAGCTACATTATTGATGAATTTGAACCATAGTTTGCTGATACCAGAGTAAAAGACAAGGTCTGTATGTATGATGAACAATTTCCTTCCAGGAAAATCTACAGTATCTGCATAACATATCTCCTGTAGAAAAAAAAAAAAGAAAAAAAAAGAAGAAAAAAAAAGAAGAAAAAAAAAGAAAGTAGTTCAATTTATAAAAGCATTCCGTACAATAATCACAAACTTTATAAAGTCCCATTTCTTATTATTTTAACAACAGCTATGAAAACTATATTAATCCTTACCTATTTTAGACTGTTATGTGTCATTGCATTTCTGATCAGCTCTGTGTAAAATTGGAGGTAACTGCAAAGGTCATATAAGCGTTTAGAATTATTTTTATGGCATAGTAGCTTTTGGTGGCAGAAACTGTACAAGGTGGAATCTTGTAACCCCACCAAGCCCAGGTTGTGACCCAGGACCCTGGATACCCCATGATCTGGACCCTCACTGGAGCTGGGTTTGGTGGTCTTTCCTCCTTTCTTTCTCTCTCCCTCTCTTTAATCCCCCTTTATTCTCCTTCACCCTACCCCTTAGTCAAAATCCACTACAGTGTGTTAATACTAAAAGATCCTTTCTATGTGTGTAGGTCATTTTTATGAAAATTTTGTAATTTTTGGTGGACCTTCTGACTGTTGTCATTCCTTTTTAATCATGGCCATATATGAAATGTTTGTGCTCCCTTCCCTTTCAGAGTGGGACACCATAGTGACCCCCAGCATATATTGGTTCACAGAGATGTTCTTCCAAAGGTACTTCCAAGTTCACTTTGTACTTGTCCACCCTAAACTCTCACAATTGCCTCCCAATTCTGGTAATTTTGATTCTTCTCTAACAGCTCCTACCTTGCTATATTGCTTCCTGCCTCAAACGTATAAGATTAGTACATACCAAGCAATAAAAAGGCAATAGTAATTTTTTTTTTTCTCCTACTCTCATTCCTGTGGAATCAATTCATCCAGGGAGAGGGGGCATTGTGATTAACAGATCTCTGGAGACAGTGAAGTGACTTGGTAGAAACTGGAAGCAGAATATCAAAATGCAGGCCTAGGTAAGATGAGGAGTTAATGAGAAGGAAGGACTCCCCTTGTCACAGAGAACAGGCTTTCCTGTTGCTTACCAGCTGTTCCCTGTGACAACTCACTCTCTAGAGACTTGAACAAAATACTGGAGAAAATGATTATTCCTCAAGGCAACACACCAGCAGATTATTAAGCGTCCCATGGGTTAAACCACTTAGGATAGAAGTATGTAGACTATGATGCTTTTTTTCCTCAGAGGTGTTTTCTGGAGCTGGGCAGGTTTTATTAGATGTTTCAGTGATATGGAGAGGATTTAGGTACATTAAATTTATCCCCCGTTGAGCACCTGCAGGCAGCACATGACTGGAGTACATGGTTTCAGCTTTTATCTCGAGCTCAGTGCCTGTGAATGGGAACTACCACACTCTCACTGTAAATTTCCTTTTGGGCATTTACTGGCCTGTATGCCTTGATGGTGTCTCTTTAAATAAAAGAATTTATTAAAAGTGGATGCAAGGAAAATAAAACAAGTTTTATTGGGACACAACATTGTGCTGCAAGACCAGCAGTAAAAGGGACTTAATGAACTGATGAAGCTCAAGGGATAAATTTATCAATGATCTCTGATTGGGGAACAGCAAAAAAGTGATACATGGCACTGAATAAATTTTTGATGGTGAAAAAAAGGAAAAGAAGAAAAAAAGGAAATTAAGGCACTCTGGCTATTACCCATCTAAACCTAATTTTTGTGTTTTGGTCAGCTAAATAGCATGGTACTCTTAAACTTGGTCAAGCTTTCATAAAGTATGGATTTATTGTAAAAAAAAGACAATATCTTCTTTTCTGTTTCAATGGGAACAAAATCTCTTGCTTATATCTTCCCTTGTTTTATTTGGCAATCCTCTCCAGCTGTCTAGCAACTTGCATATGTGTAACACTTAATAAAAAGATACTTTTAATGCAGTCTTCTTCATGACCTGCTTCAGCTAAACAGAAAATACATTGCTCTTAAGTCTTTGAGAGTGGAAGTAAATTTAGTGCATAGTTTTATTTTCATCCTTATTTCTGAACACTCTTTTCCTGGTAAAATTGCTATGAAATGCAGGTTTTATATATGTCTAAATAAAAGGTGGATTTCTGACTTCAATTTATTTTTAATGGCTAGATGCAGCAATGAACTTCAAAGATTCATAAACAATTTTTTCTTCTCTGGCTGTAGCCAGCGCCTCAAACTGATTTTTTTTCATAGTTCAGCATACCTGCAAAAAATGCAACATTTAGAAGTAAATTTTTAATGAGCTAAAATATCAGGATTTTTAAACCTTTTTAGTTTTGTTTTCTTCTGTTCTCATTTAGTGATTATTAAAGGAGTCTTGAGCACTATAGAACATGCGTAGGATAATAAAAGAACCTAATGAGTTGGGGCTAAACCCCAGAGATATTTGAAAATTGTCACATCACTGTAAGCTGCCGCACAGAGACCTCAGAGAGCTGAGGTGAGGGAAAGGGAGTGATCGTTTCCATCATCATTCCCAACCTCACCTCCACCTTGCAGTGGGGATAGGGCAGATGTGCCACCATGATGTGTGCACCCCATTAGCAACAGGTACACCACTGCATCCCCCCTTCCCACAGAATGGGTAACTTGGGTGGAATAGCTGCCTTCAAGACATCTTCCACCTGGGAATGGTAACTATTTTAACTTCAAAGTGTCGTTAAAGCTTCCTGCCTTGTAGTTCAACAAGGCAGATGGGGAGATGTTGTAAACTCAGGAAGCCTGAGGTGCAGTCAAAATAGGTGCAGGAAAGAGAAGTTTGGTGGTAGCTGAAGGATGAAGGAGCTTTTCTTGGTCCCACTCACTGTAAGATCTGTGGAACAGCTCAGAAGGAGATAACACAGAACACCCCTCCTGTTACCACCTGCCCCTGAGGCAGGGTAGCTATTAAATCTCTTGGGGTGGATTAGAGTGTAATGACACTGAATAACTGGTATGAGGCAGATTTATTTTCAAACAAGGTAATTGAAGTTGAGAAGAAAGTAAGTATGTGGCTGGTTTTGGTTTTGTTTTTTTTTTTTTAATATAAAGTATAAAATATCACAAAGAAAATATGTAAAGGAAAAAAAGAAAGAGAAAGAACAACAGTATGTAGTGGAAAGGAAATGTATCACCACCTGTAGATCCAGAGATCTGATTTTTGTAATTTTAGTATCCATGTTTGAGGTAAAGGTCGCAGTCTTAATTTGTTGGGGAAGAGCCCAGGAAACAAAGAGTTTGTAGTGTTATATACATGAAAATTAGCATGACAACACCTAGATCCATCCCCAGGGAGGGAGCTCTTTGTGTCTAATGCAACACTATGAGACATGTGCAGTCTTGTGATGGAGAGTCAGGGGGCACTTTGGGATCCTTGGTGATTTTGATCCTCCTCTATTGCTCTCTCCTGTTCCTTGACCCCATTTCTGCACTTGTGCTGTATGATCTGTCATGGACCTGAACAGGAAAATTGGCTCCAGGTAGGTGCTGCCCTACCTTTGTGCAACCCCCCCGTTCCAGGCATGTCCTTTTCTAGCTTGCCTACTTGAATGGTCATTGGTGTTTAAGGCATAACAATAAATTAACTCCTTACTGCCCAGACTTCTAAAATTCCCTTCCCCTTCTCCTTCCCAGTTTCCTTCCCCTTGGCTCCTACTTTTTTTTTTTTTCCCAAACTGAACCTGAAAACTGAGACTGCTCCGATTTCGTTACTGACATGTTGACCTTTTATTGTATTTCTGTGCATATGATAAATATCTGTAGCACTGAAAGGATGATAATGCAAGATATGGTCAATCTAAATAAATTCAATTTTTATTCATACACAGTGGCTTACACCAGTGACAGTGCTATTTTTTTTTTTTTTTCTCTCAGGGATGTCTAAAGAAAATTTTGTGTGCACACACCTGTAAAATGCAATAGAAGTGTTAGAGACTAATGTTATACAAATGATATTGTACCCAAAAAGAACTACTACTGAAGCACATCTTTGTAGGGCAAATACTTCACAACGGCTTCCTGATCAAATGCATGGGACTGTCAGAGTGTTGGGACCTTTTCATTTTCTCAGATGCTTCTCTTGTTACATTTAACCAAAACTGACAGAGGTCTGTTTGACACAGATGAGTTTATGAATAACCAGGAAAATTGACCCTATATATTTCTCTGCAGTGCTGACCATCACCAGATCTTATGTTTTAGCCATTTATGAATGTGTATCCCCTAAGAAACTGCAGCTGTCCAAACCAAAACTGAATTAAACACAAACATCATAAAAATCCCATGACATTTCACTTGTCTTGCAGCTCTCAAGGATTTAGTAGTATTCATGGGAGAAGTGAATTTATCACGGAACTTGGAGGCCAGAGGTATCTAACAACCCAGGACTCTGCACTGCTGTAAGAAAGATCCCGTACATATGCTTGAAAGAAGATCAGACTAGTTTTTCTAGACCACTAGGTAAGTGTTCTTGACAATTCATCTTAAGGCTGCTTTGATGAGATGTTTCCCAAGGTTTGCCTTTCAAAATTCAGTGAATTATTCATGAACTCTACAGGTTGATTTCATCTCTACAAAAAATTGATGACCTCTTTATTCACTTCTTTGCCACTGTCAGACTCCTCAGGGCTCAACAACTGTTTTATTAAAATGTCAGTCCAACTATGGTGCACCACGGAATATAAACTTTTCTGGAGCTAAGAAATGAGCTCAATCACATTTTGATTTTTCCAGTATTATCAGATATTATATAACTTAAAATAGAGCTGTGATATCAGTATTAAAGGTCATATATCATTTTGCTACAATCTCTGAGACAATTGCTAAAAGAAAACAAAACACACCTAAAGTTTAACATATGATTAAGTCTCCATTTCTCTGTGATACAGAAATCAGAATGCTTTAATTATAGGGAGAAAAGATTTTTAAGTGTCTATTCTAAGATGTTAACTAATGTGCTTGTCCATGTATCATAGTTAGACAGAACTCTGTCTTATTTAATGAAAATTATCTCCCTTTAATGGCTGTTTTATGAAATGGATAAACATCAAAATAGCCATAAAATACTTTCTTTTGAATGTGCAGACATAGTTTTGCACTGTAACACAACTTACTTGCCCAGATTATCTAAGAGAATCATCCCAGTGTGGAGAAAAGAAGGGGGAAGAAAATGCTATTTATGGAAAATCTTATTTCAGAATATGAGTTTGTGAGTTAGAAACCTCAATTGTCCTCTTTCCTCTCTATCTTTCCTGGCTCTGCACCATTCTCACAAGTTGTTGTCATTGGTAAATAAAACTAGTGATTAAAGAACCACACTCTAGCAACTGCTGGAACTTAAACCTCTCATTTGCATGAGAATAAAGCACAGAAAACAGAAATTATCACATTCTCAATTCTACTCACTAGTGCAGCGTTGTGGGGGTTCTGGTTTTGATTTTTTTTTTTTTAATTATATAAAGCAAATCATATACAGAAAAGAAAAAGGATGAGGGCTTTAATTTACTTCTGTAACAGCTTAGCAAATTCAGATTCTGGTTGGGAAGAGATAAGGGTTTCCTGTACGGGTTCCCTGCTGTAAGTGGAACAAAGAATCGTTCAACACAGAGACCTGTGAGACAACAAATCCACATGATGCTCTAGAGACAACTTATGGAGATAAAGACACATTTCTATTTACTGTGAAAAAATATTGTTTCAAAAGATCTAATTTCCAGACAAGATCACTTCAGCAGAGCATGAAGATGACAAAAATACCTCAGGCACCAAACCAGATTTGAGCTCAGAGTTAATGCCTCTAATTTGCTATCACATAGTACTCACACAACTTTGCCACATTCCAGCTTGCTGTTGCTCAAATGCTGTGATTGAACATCGTTTCTTCATTACACTGCCAGTCTGAGCCCTGTAGCCAGCCAGCACTTCAATAGCCAGTCTGTAAAAAGACGCAGGTCATTTTTTAGATTGGTCAGGGAGGTTTAGATCAGATAATAGGAAAAATTTCTTCACTGAAAGAGTTAACAAGCACTGGAACAGGCTGCCTGGAAAGTGGTGGAGTCACCATCCCTGGAAGGGTTAAAAAAAATATGTGGATATGGCATTTGAGGACATGATTCTGTGACCATGGTGGTAGTGCTGAGTTGACTGTTGCACTTGATGATCTTAGAGATCTTTTCCAACCTTAATACTTCTGTTGATTCTAGATTCTGTGACCTGACTGAGCCATGCACTGTATGCACCCTTCTTGGTCCATAGGTTTTTGAACTTCAAATCTAAAATCCTGAGCTCCCCACACCACTGGATGAATTGTGACAGTCACAGAACATAATCTTTGGAGATCAAGATCTGGAGGACTTGGGGTTTTTGTGGAGTGAGTTGTGCTTCCAAACCCTGTCCTCATGCAACTGTTGAGATGCTGTGTGACACTGTGTCCTTGAGTCTGAAGTTGCAAAAATCATAACTGCTCATTTACTCTTCCTCAGCTAAATTAGTAATAGTCCTTCAAGTCATCTGCAATCAGTTATCCACGGATGATAAACCTTGGATTAAAAAACAACAACAAAAAAAGAAAGTACTTTTTTATAGGTATTTTTAAGTGATCTGCAGAAATAACATGCTAACAGTAGAAATCAGGCTTGAAGATATAACAACATATTGCACGGACAAAGAGAAACCAAACAGCATGATCCACAAAGGGATTTGGATTACTAGAAATGAACTTAACAGCTGTGTCATTCCGCTGCTCCTTCAGCCCCACCTGAGGGTATTTTTTTTCCTAGTGCTTTCACACTGGGTGTTTCAACATTTTTTTGACAAAAAACTAAGAATTGATGGTCTAATGCTGCCTTGAGAACCCATTAGAGTGCATCTGTCAAATGCACACCTACTGAATCAGACATCATAAAATCAAAGAGAAAAGCAATATTTCAATTTCCTCTCTTTTCTTGACATTATTTTTATGTAACGCCTTCATGGATTGTTATGGACTTTTTCTGTAGTGAAACACTATGTTTTTCTCTGATACGTTTCCTTTTTCTGTGCATGTGTGTTTTACTGAGTTTTAAATTAATTTTCCAAAGGCAGCTAGCACCATTTACTAGACCACACAGACACAATTTGTCAGGAGACTTGTAATTCTGGGTTCATAAAGTAGCATCCAAAATCAGTTGGGGACTGCATAAAATATCCATGCTTAGCCAGATTCTATTAACATCTGATAAAACAGAGTTGTCTGCTGTTACTTTTAATTCAGAGTGATTGTTTTGCCATGAGCAGCATGATTACAGCATTCCTGTGTCCCAGCAGCAAGGTAGTGTTTGTTTTAATATTAGGAAATACTGTAGAAAAGCTTTTCTTATTAGTTTCATATTGCCTGCTGGCTTTGAGAGCTCTGAGACATCCCTGGACAGCAGTTGGATGATCAGGTTGAACAGTGGAAGTTAATTCTGAGTCATTCAAGGTTATTTTTGAAAAGAAAAAAAAAAACCCAAAAAACCAAAAACAAACAACAACAACAAAAAACCCCACTTGCTTCTTGTAACTAGTTGATGTGAATAAGCAGAGTTTCACTGCATTCAGTGTGACTGCATTGATTTGCCTCGTCTGAGGACACAGCTTCTGTGTTACGCTGAACAAAAACACAAAAAAACCAGCAAAAAGCCAGACTTGTGGGGTTTTTTTTCCATTTATTTTGGGTTGGATTTGTTTGTTTCTTTTATCCATTACAACTGTGAAAATTATTGCAACTTCAGCAGCTCAACATTCAGTATTCACCTTCTAGAGAAATCACTGTCCATTCAGTGACACGCGAAATCTCCCAGAGTTTTAGGATGACAGATTGCTCCATAAACTATGCCAGAGATCAAGGAACGGGCAGCGCATGAAAAATCGTGCCAGCTACTGAAATTAAGTGGCATTTTCTCTTGTCTTTCTATGTGGGCATCATAAAAGGTCTCCAGGAAAGACACTTGATGATTGACAGTAAGACTTTGCATGGTGTGTACAGCACATGCATTGGATGACCTTCATCTGCTGTTCTATTAAAAGAGCAAAATCATTATCTCCTTCAAAAGGCAAGGGTGATATATAAAATCTCATTTTGTACTGAGATGCCACACGCCTCAGAAGAGGTGTCTTCTGTGCTGGTTCATGGAGATGGAACTTGTCTTTTTTTCTCCATGTTTTAAAGACTACAAAGAGCATTGGGTAACAACACAATGCCTTAGAATCCAATAAGGATTCTCCCTTTTCTCTCATAAAATTGCAGACCTTAAAAAAGCTGATATTTTGGTATAATTCTGATTTAAATTGTGGATGAATGAGCAGGGAAGATTGTCAATAGGTGTCATTCATCAAAGGATGGGGAAAACAAGCTCTGAATGCACCTTCAAAATTTAATGAAAAATCTTTTAATTCCCT
>WEKY01033606.1:26038-47451 GCA_013390045.1 Picathartes gymnocephalus
GTTTTTGTTTTTTTTTTTTTTTTGTTTTTTTTTTTTTGTTGGTTGATTTTGGGGGCTTTTGTGGTTTTCTTTTTTTGGGGGGGATGGTGTTTTTGCTTTTTTGTTTGTTTGTTTGTTTGTTTCCTTACTTCTTTATTTCTTAAAAGGTTTAGATTACATAGGTTAAGGGGAATGATGCGTTCATCTAGTGTTGAACCCATGACCACAGAAGACTGTCAGACAACACAGGGTAGAGTTGAAAATATGTTAAAATGTAATTAAATATATAATTTCAATATTGTAAATTTGTTATACTACATGTTATATATTAACATGTAGTAATAATAACATATAATGCTATTATGTAAATTTTATATTATTGTATAACATTATATAATAGATATAAAATAGAATTTATTATATGTAAAATATAAAGTATATGTATATATTATTTTTATTAAAAAGACATAAAATTAAAATAAGGACAATTTCCTTAATTGTCATTATATATTTCTGGTAAACAAATTTAATCTCTTGTGCAACTTCGAACCAGGGATAGATCTAATTTTTTTTTTTTCTGCAGTTCCTAGATGTACTTTTTAAAGAACAGATATTACATTAGCCCTAAAACTAGACTAATAACTGTGGTTGCACAAAATATTCAGTTAATTTAAGGAGTTTTGCTTGGAAGCTGTCATAGGTACCCAGTGTGGGGATTCAAAGATCTGTCATGGAAATGCTCAAAAAGCATTTGAGTTCACCCTGTTTGACAGGAAGCATGTACTCTGTTTGACCCCTGCCACACAAAAAGATCTGGGTTATTTCTACAGCAATACCCAAATCATGAGCCCCTGACCAGGTTCCAACCCTTTTTCTTCCCTCTAGATCTCCACTTGCCATCAAGCATCTTCTAAATGCAGAAGAAAATGTAACTTAAGAGCTCACTAACCTGAGGTTAAAAAAGGTTTTTGTACCATCTCTGAAATTTCTGCAGGCAAGAAGCCTTGTTTAGAGTATCTGAGCAACAGCAGCAATGAAACACAGACATTACCCAGAGGAAAGCACAGCTCTGCCTTCATTAGTGTCTAGAAATTATGTGGGAACAAATATCTGCATATTCAGCTAAAAATTCATCTTTTTTTTCCATGTGCAGGTGCTAAGTTGAAGTTGTTCTGTGAGACCATGGGGGTCAACAGTGAGGGAGATGTTATTATAGTAAAAAGGAGAAATAGATAATAACTACTTTGAAAAACATGAGAAAATATGAGAAAGTGATCTCTTTGCTCTTCAATTTACTGTTAATAAGTGATAAATTGACTTCAGGATTATTACCTAATATAGTGTTTACCACCAAGTTTATTTTTAGCTTCTGTATTTTTTTTTTTTTTTTGACAACTAGACTATTTTAACAGTGTAGAAGATTTCTAAAGCCTGAAGCCTTTCAGAGGTACCTTCAAGAAGCTGAAAAAAACAAGATATATAATTGCCCTGGTTTGAAGGACAGGTGTCTGCTAAGGAAGGAAGAAGCCTCCCTTGGAATGGAAAATGTAAACCCTTTCCCTTTGAATTATTGTAATTTTGAAATTAAGGGGCTCTCAGGCAAAGATATGGGAATAGGAATAACAGTTCTTTACTAGTATTAATAATAAAGCAAACAAACAACAACTCCTATGGCACTAACAACAAACAGAACCAGGACCCCCTGGCCCAGCCCCCTGGCCTGCAGGCGCTGTCCCCTTGGGTGCAGTGATGGTCACAGCCGGCAGGGGGCGCTGGTGGTGTCCGGTGGGCAGGGCAGGTGCGATGATTCCCCCGCGGCTGCAGGGGGCGCTGTGGCGCGAGCTCCAGCAGCGCGTGGCAATGGCGGCTCGGCCGGGACGGGGAGGGAGGGAGGAGAGAGGCTTTGCTTCACAAACCCCTGGGGCAGTCAGTCCCGGTGCCCCAGCAGGACTCTCGGAAGCAGCAAGCTGGCACGGCAGGACGTCTTGGCAGGCAGGGGGTGCGGGGCTGCAGCGCAGTGAAACCCAGAGCAGGGCTGAAGGAGCAGCGGGGGTGGGACAGCGACAGCCCCGCTCCCAGCAGGGCAGGGAGAGGCGAGCTCAGGATCCCGGGCACCCGAGCAGATGGCAATGGGTCCGCCTTTAGTGAGGTAGGCGTTAATAAGGTCCCAGGTCAGTGGCTGCTCTCACAGGCAGAGGCTCACCCCACGGCAGAAGAAGCAGCTCTGGGCAGGGTCCAGCAGCAGCAATGAACTCCTCTCCCCAAGCAGCACCTCCGAGCGTCCTCCTCGGAGGCTGAGAGCGAGAGAGAGCGCACAGCTGCTCCAGCCCCACCTTTTACCAGCCCAATTCTTGAGATATCGCCGTCCCTCCGAGAGAAACTCCCAGATAAGAGAGCTGTAAACAGACGCCTTTCTCCCCTGAGTCTGGCCACTTCTTTTGTTCTTCTTAAGTACCCAGTCGTTAGTGTTTTCTAGCAATTTATGGGAAAAAATTCTATAAGTAAAAAGGAACAAAAGGAAAGAAAACCTGACCCCCAACAATAATTTATGGAAATATTTACATTTACAATATTTACATATTAGATGTCTTAGAAGGCAGATGCCATGAAAAATTGTATCTAATTGGCAAGTACCATGATTGGCATTGCTGAAAAAAGCCAGACTACTTTATGATCCTTCATCTGATGTCTGTTCCTTTATGAGTATCTGGTGTATCTGATGTTCACTGATGCTGCTGAAGGCTGTTAATGTACAGTAGATTCCTTTTGAAAAAGTTGTGAGTATACTTAATGTGAAATTCTTAAAATATGGACTTCTGAAAAAGAGCCCTTTGGAGTTAGGATGACCAATGCCATGTCCTACTCTAGGGAATAAGTCCCAAAATTTCAACTTCTTGAATATACATAAGGATTTTATATTTTCTGTTATCAAGCTCTTCTGAAGACAGATATCCAGACAAAATTAATCACATATTACAAGTGAAAATTAAACTATCTAAATACCATCCCATGACCATGCACTGATGATTTTCTGCACAGCTCACTGACCCACTTCAACACGCTTCATGTGTAACTCAGAATTTCAACTTGAAAAATATTCATAGGGAAAAAGTCTAGGCAGAAGACACACTGGTGAGTTGTTAGAGCAAGGAGGGTTGAAGTACAGAAACCAAATCCCTCTTCCATAAGAAAGGTTAGTCTGAGATGCAATCAATTCTAAAAAGTGCTTTGGATGAGGAATTTTGCAGAAGCAATGATAATACCCCTGCTTCTCTGGGCGTTCTGTTAGAACTAAAATATTTCTATTGATAAGCTCTGCCACCTCCACCCTGTTTCTGTATTTAAATTTATAAGTATTGAGGGGCAACGTGAACAGAATTTTCAGCTATTGGCATTCATTCAGACATTCTGTTACAGTGTGGAATGGAAGGTGTAGGTTCAAAGCCAATATATTTTGGGGGTTTTTCCCCTCTAGGAAAAAAAAAAAGAACCAAATCATGCACCCTGCACTTCAATTCAAAAAGAAATACCTTGAAAATCAAAAACCAACCACAACAACAACAGAAAAAAACAAACCCAAACCTCTGCTCTTTAACATTCTGACTAGAAAAGTGGTTACAAACCCGAGATGAATAATAGTAAAATAAGAAATTTCTGGTATTTATGTTTTTTGCTTTCATATTGTAGAGATTCTTGTGTAATTTTTAATGGGAAAAACACTAAAATAGGAAAATGAACATTTTTGTTACAACACTGTGTGTATTTGTGTGTGTTCAATAATGCTTTATTCCTAACAGTGATACTTGAGTCTTGAGGTGCAAAGATTGGTTTACAGCAAGTTAAATCTCGTGCAGAAAAGACAGGAAACTATCAGTGATAAATGTACCACTTCGTGAAGACTCAGGATTGACCTGTAAATCAAACATGAACTCCCCTTCCTTTCTGCCCTCCACACAAATTCCAACCTGATCAGGGAAGCTGGATTAAAAGATATTGTTATGTAGTGTGGTCACATAAACACCTACCACAGGGAGAGGCTGCACAAGAAAAGAAAAACAAAGGAATAGAAATACAGGGACAAATCTCAGAACTTTACAATATGTCAGACAAGCAGGACATGAGGGAAAAGAAGCAGGCCCAGTATTTGTGCAGGGGAGAAAAATGAAGAATTAAAACAAAAAAAAAAATTAGTGAAGTAATTTAAAATATAATAAGGAAGATAGATAGATAAATGATAGAAAGACAAGAGAGATAGCTAGATAGCTAGATGGTAGATAGATGGAAAATTGAGAGAAAGACTTCAAAGATGAACACAAGAACATGTTCCTGGTGTAAATTATTGGGCTTGAAAATGAAGCAAATGCAGATGTCATGGATCAAGCACCTAGCAAATAGATTTCAAAAAGAGGGACCTTGATGAAAAATCAACGGAAGGGGAAGGAGCTCTGTGGAAAGGAAAAGCCAGGAAAAGCACAGGCTCAAATGCTGCCTAGCTACCAGGCACAGTGTTGATTCTGATGCTTCTTTATTTTACTTTCTTTGGTCATTCCTCCCCTCTTTATGGTAACAGCTGCAGAGGTGAAGCCCTGAAGGTGTCAGTGGAGATGTAAGGAGGAAACAACAGGCAGGCAGTGGCTGCATCATCACTCCCATGGACGGAGGGAGCAGCTGAGCAGGACAGCTGACACACTTGGCCATGTTGTACGAGGTTTTATCATTTTCTGCCAAGGACTGGAAAAAGATCCATCATACGTGGGGGGACAATGGCTTTCACTGCAAAAAACTGTTTTGGTGTACCCTAACCAAGCTCAGGTCTGGGAGAGAAAGAAAGGAGAGTTCTGTCCTTGAGCTTGCTTTTGCCGAAAAGCCATTAGAAGTCTATTACCCAGTAAGAAATCACACCTTGCAGTGATGGAGTTTTGTTATTGTTTGGGGTTCTTTTAGTTTTGGTGGGGTTTTTTGGTCTCTTTTTGCTTTTTTTTTAAAAAATCTGCCACTTAATTCTCATCACTCATGGATTTGGAGTTAGATACTTTGTTCAAATAGTATTGGCAAAAGTAGTCATAAGTATTTTGCTACCAAATGAATCTAATTAACAGATTTATTAATTCTGAGTTATGTTCCTAAATAAATTGCTCTTCACTCCAGTCCTTGACAGAAGAGAGTACTTATTATTCTCCTGTTCATGAGAAGACACACAAACAAAAAAGTTACTATTCTTGGATTTTGAAAATCGTGAAAACATGCAATGAAGACAAAAGAAGAGAAAGGAAAGAAAAGGCTACATATAGATGAAGAAGGGATAATCCTGGGTGTAGAAAGAAATCCAAAAAGCCATCACAGAAGGCAGCTTCTATTGAAGGGTTTTGGTGTTAATTTATGACACCGTATTTAAGGTGGTCAGGAGTAGGAAGACTTGGTTTCGTACATTTGCAGCTCTGCAAACCCTGTACAAGATGGTTCAAGCCCTTTTTCTGTGCCTACACCTCCAGCTTTAAAAGAGAGAACATGTCCCTTTCTGTCAGGATAAATAGGTGAATATTTAAGCACCAACAGTTAAGGGAGCCTGATGGCTGAAAACAAGACACTGTCAGCTGTCAGCTGGACCTCTGTGTGTTGTGTTCTGATACCAAGATTGGTTGCATCAGGCAAAATTATCTTGCTTTAAAATATAGGTTTTTTAAGTATAAAAGCATTCAGAGCGATGCCCTCTATTAAAAAAAATAGTGTCTCCATTTGGTGAAATTAGCTGAGAAGTAATTCTGTCTCCAACCTCATCCCACTCAGAGCTGTGGAAATCCATCTGTCAAGAGTATTGTCCCCTAAAAGCCTACGAGTCTTTGCAAACCCCTGCATCTAAAGAAGGGAAATCACTTCACATGGAAGATTTCCATTATGCAAGCAAAGACTCCAGATGGCCAGTGTTCTCCAATGAAATTAGTATACAAGAGGGCTTGTTTATACTTACTTTAAAATAAATATGGTTTAACCTGCACACCCATTCACTGTGACCCTGTAAAGTGATTTCCTAAACAAAGCATTGGAGACTTGTTTTGCTCTTAAGATTGAAAAAAACTCTTCAGCCCAGGGGAATACTCTGGCAAATAGATTAATATTCTGTCAGGTCACAGGCTGTTTGCGTCATGTCTGAGGCTAAACCCAGCTGAAGCAGGAATGGTCAAAAATCAATCTTTTTGTAGAGGTTGTAAAATCCAGAAGCTTAATAATTGTATACACAATTATTCAAAAAGTATATGAAAGTATTTTTCTGCATAAATCCAACATAAATCAGCACAGTATTATATGCCACTGTCAGTTCTTGGAAAAGGGTGGATAATGTATTTTATGAAACGACAGTGCCTTTGCTCAGATTGCACAAGAACAAGTCCTTTCCGAGGTGGGAATAGAGTCATACACAAGCTGCATACGTAAAAGGAGGACAGGACTATCACCTACTGCATGACAATGTTTCTCGAGTGCTGTCTGTCATGGGCATTTCATTTCAAGGGCAAAGACAAAACTGAAGAAAGGACACTTCTCTCAGTCACCAATGCAAATTAAACCCCAGATGGAAATAATGGTACTTTAATAATCATCTCTAATTATGATATTATGATATCATTACAGTTGTTAGAATTTTTTTTTTAATGAATTTGCAAATCTTCATATTACTTTCACGCAATAAAAATTAATTCAGACTCTGAAAAAGAAAAAGTAGGGAGTGAAAAAAGTCTTCTGCCTCAAGGTTCAAAAATATTGGGAGTCTTGTAAAATAAATTCACTGTTTGTCAAAAATGGGGTATCAGTTTGCTTCTAGGAGCTATGCCATCATCATCGGTGCATGTATCAAGGAAACTGCTTGGGAGATGATTCATAGATCATGTTAGGTCCTTGAATAAATTCAGAGCTTTCTAATATTTGTGCTGGCAAAATTTTTTTTGAATGACTAAGGGCAGAGTAGTTAGGCTGGTAGCAAACATACATGCATAAATGTGTGTTGAGTTGCCAAGTGTTGCCCCAAAACAGAACAAAAATCTTATTTGTAAAAGAACTTCAAGAGGATAAACTGAAGATTAAAAAAAAAAAATAAAGTGAGGAAAGGTATCTGTTAAATTTTTGTGCTACTCTCATCACACTCATGTGAGATGAGGGAATTTTTATGTAAGGATTAGATAACATTTTCTTTCCCAGTGTTAGATACAAATCTAATCCCCAGGAATACCATGGCAGAATTGGGTCTTCTTACCAGATTGTTGTAATTATTATTTATAATTAATTATACTGCACTATTAGACACCTCAAAACTATCAAATAAGTTGGTCTTCTATATCTTACAAAAATCTCAAGACTATTACCTGAGTTTTCAGAGTATCTGATACTACAAGTGCCAGTATCAAGACTCCTACTGACACTTCACACCATTAATCAAGGCCAGCAGCTCCACAGATCAGATATTGAACACCTCAAGCTGTGACTGAGACCATGAGGAGGTCAGGTATTGGCAACTATTCCCAAGAGAAGTGGATTCAGCTCCCCCTACATCTGATGGGACTTCCCAAACCTCTGTTCTGCTGAATTTTTGCATCTGTATTTGTAGCCTATGGTCCCATGTGACTGCTGCAGGGTATCCACAATCTCATGTTGATATCCTTCTGCCAAACATAACAAAACTACTTTTTGTGGTTTAACCTCTGTCAGCAAATCAGCCTCACACAGCCAGTGTTTGTACTACATATTTTCCACTTACTGAAGCAATGGCTAAACAAAGCTTACCCTAAAGGTCATTATTTTACTAAGGGGCTTAGCCTTGGAATAGGAAAGGTAATTAAACTTCATTACTAAGGAAAGTTTTTCTTATATCCTTGATTCAGGCACAAACATTGTTTTTGGCATGTATGTTAGTTAAAGCTTGGGGAAAAAAAACCTGCAACAGACTTGATAATAAAATTCTTGCATTTTATACGATGGCTGTGGGGGGGGGGAAAAAAGTTCTTCTCTGAAAAAAAAATGAAAAAAACTATGTATCCAGAATCGAATGAGTGAGACACATTTTGCAATTTTTTGAGCAAATGAAGTGCAAAATACCTCCCTGACTTTGGGAAAAAACAAGTAGATTCAAAGTGCAGAAAGAAAGGTCTTCTAGGGTCTGACAGTTTACTGCTTGAAGCTTGGATTATGATGTCAACTAGCTAGCTTTAAGGACACTTTGTATATTCTTCTGTGAGAAGGCGAAAGAACTAGAAGAGGGTAAGTAGTTTTATCCTTTATTTAAGCTGAAGGTTGTCCCCATGAGGTGCTAATCTTATTCACTTGTTGTCAATCAATTTATGATGCAAGGGGGAAAGCTGTGGGCGTGGGCTTTTAAATCACTGAGTATTACGTGTCTGGAAGAAGCTCTGATTCTATAGGAAAGCACAGTAACTTCTTCAATTGGCAGCACTGTCTATAGAAAGAAATGTGAAATCCTCTTTCAAGCCTGTCTCCTTTAATTATAATCTTCTGAAGGCTTTGCAGATAATAGTTCCCATTTCCTTCATAGTAAATTGAGTATGAGAAATCTGTGCTGGCTTCCCAGTGCCCAAGACAAATAAAGCTTTTGGTCTCTCCTCAGAAACTTTGTCTCTCAACAGAAATGTGTTGCTATGACATGTTGCTGTACAGACTTCCATTCTTGACTTGAGGAGGTGAGGGGAATACAGACCCTCCACATCCCAAGAGATTGATTGTTAGGAAATCAGTGAGAGTATTGCTGAATTTCTGTCTTTTTTTTTTTTCTTTTTTTCTTTTTCTTTTTTTTCTTTTTTTAATTTGAGTTGCTTTTCTGCTTTTCCATTAAAGATCCGAGACTTTCTGGTCTACAGCTTACTGAATTTCTTACCAGAAACTATCCCTTAAAAGCATGAAAATGTGAAACTCTTTGTTGTGGTTTAACACCAGCCGGAAATTAAACTCCAAATCAACCACTCCCTTTCTCTCTGCCCCTTTCAGTAAGTGAGGGAACAAAAGTAGAGGCTATGGGTTGAAATAACAATTTACTGAAGGCAAAAAACAATGGAATAAAAAAAAAATGCTTAATAACAAGGACAATAGTAATACCAAAATTCCGCAAAGAGAGGTGTTTTACCCACCAAAAGGTATTCACCACCAGGAACAAAACCAAGATTGAGGTCACATCCACACTGTGCTAAGCTCTGCCCCCACGTCTGCAACCAGAATAGTGCTGCTTCAGAACAAGAATCCATCCGGACAAAGCTTCTGTGTTGAACTGGGCATGAGCAGACCCAAAAACCAGAAAGAGCAGGGCAGACATACCTGCCTGGAGTGTTCTCTTAGCCTATGACTATTTTCTGCTCAGGGCTTTTCCTGAGCCTAACAGTGAATACCAACCCTCAGAAAATTTCTTTTCCTCAGTCTTTCCTTTCACAGTTCTAAGTGTAAGAGATGTGTCTGCATTACTTCTGTTGTGCTTAAATTCATGATTAATGATAAGAATGTGATTAAGAAAGTGGTCTCCACGGATGTTCTACAGATTTTCCATCCTCAGGAAGAATTTAACAGAGTTTTGGCAGTTATGACTTCTGATCTGGGAACAATTTCCATTTCCAGGGATGATTTCTCAAAGGTAGAATAATAAAAACATAGATCATGGAAACACAAAATATTTTGAGTTGGAAGGAACCTTAAACATCATCTAGTCCCAATCCCCTACCATGGTCAGGGGCACCTTCCACTAGACCAGATTGCTCAAATCTCCATTTAGCCTGGCCTTGGTAACCTTTGGTGTCTGCTGGACGGAGGGCAGGGTGGAGTTCTCCAACTACAGATACTCTGACACTTGGAAAACAAGAGTTCAAGAACAGAGGGGTTTTTATTCCTTTCCCTTCTCTGTAAGCACCAGGAACAAGGGAGCCATAGCACGCAATCAAGTCATCTACCACTAATGGCTGGAAAAATAATAACCTCTCTCTGTTTCCTCTATAGAATTGTATTTACATTTGGTAGAAATGGACTGACTTTTTTCCAGTTAATTTTGAACACTGACATATTCAGAATTTTTTTTTAAATCTTACACATTGGTTAAAAAAACGACCTTTTAAAATTTTTAAAGCTTTTAGGAGCTGTGATGATACATGTCACATATTTGTCAGAGAAAAAGATTTTTTAGTCAAGTGATTGGCATATACTGAAGATCCAAATCTGTGAATGTCTAAGTCTTTATTAAAATATTAAGAATTCTAACAAAAGAGATCAATTGGATTTGTATAAATAAGTATTCCAATTTGAATTCAAAAGCAAATTTTATTTTGGATTATCAATTAGATGTCTCCAAGGGAAATCGCAAACACTGCATAAGCTTTGGTTTCCTCTCCTTACACAGACTTCTCAGTTTCCCTGTCAGGGTTTCATATTATTAAGCACCCTCACATAGAAGGGTATGCAGCATATGGCTTCATACAGAGTTTTAAAAATTCCAGTCTGGTGATCTGCAGTGAACACAGCATCATTGTACTTGTTTTCAATTAAAACAAACAAACAAACAAACAAAGAACCAAACCAACCAAACAAACAAAACCCAACAAAACAAACACACAAAAAATCTCTTATTTTTATTTTTGGAGTTAATGAGGCCAAGAGGAGACAGAATGTTAAGGGCTGTATGGTGCAGGTGTAGTTAGTTTGTTTTAAAGAGAAATAACCCTGAACAAATTGGACATAAAGGCCACGCCACTTGCACTCCTCAGAACCTGGGATCATTCTCTGTCCCCCATTTAATTTAGGAACAGTAAATATAAGTTGTTTCCAAGGCAAGTATGTCTGAATAAGTCATGGGAGCAGTCTGAAATCTGCTTTTGCTTATGTATGACATAAGCAACTGGGTGTATTTCCATCAGCAGAGGTCCACATGCTTGTCCAGAACTGCCGTCCTTTGATTAAGAACATTTTTCCACAATTTTGCCAACTGGTTGCAAACAAATATGTTGCCTCCAAGAACTTACTGTTTGTCTTTATGGATGATTTTAAGCAAGTGGTGTAGACTAAAAGCCTGGTTTTTGTGTCTTTATAGTGAAAGAGAAGAATCTTAACCTACATCTGCCATTAATTTGGTATGTTTTTAGTATTATCACCATTACATTTGCCTTGGGTAAAAGAGACAGATTTGTGGTTCTTGGTGTTACATGTTGGCATGAACTAAACATTTCACTGTAGCCATCCAGACTGTTTCCTCATGCTGGCAGAGGACAATTTTTTTGTTGGCAACTATATGGACAAGGCTTTCTAGAAGACAGTATGTCCGTAAATTTCTTGGATATCATTTTTTACTTTGGCTTTTTATTTCCCATTGAGACATTTCCAACTCCCTGTCTTGTTTTTGACTCTGGCAAGCTATCACCCTGCCAGCCTGTGGCAGTTTTGGTCTTGGATGTTTTTGACAGTGGCCATGTCAATGATAAAGGGTGGGTGTTTGGGGGAAGGAAAAAGTGATCAAAAATCTTTATTAATCTTTATACTCATGCTTGTATTATAAAGCTACTACTTCAAAATAGAGAGATGAGTCATATCCTGTGGATATGTTTTGGATTTGTAGATCTCAGTTTGTCCCATCATCCAAAATTATGCATGAAGGTAACTTTCCTTCTTTCCATTCACAGTTGTCTCTGCAACATTGAGGTTTTAAAACACTTCCAGCCTAGTGGAGTGCAAGTTCAGAGACATTGTTACCTGCAGCAGGTTATATTTCACATGCCAGAATTACAAAAATCCCCCTGACGCTTCAGTGGTCTGATGCTGAGGTAGATTCCACAGGGCTGCAGAAAGCCTCACAGAGAAGATTTCAGCTCTTTAATGGTAAAGCAGCGGAAGGGCCAGCTACATCAGCATGGTAGCTTGAGGGTGGCTCAAAAATTGATGTCTGCTGCATTTAAAATTTGACCAGAGCTGCAGGGCCACAGCAAGGTTGAGACAAGAGGGTAGCCCTAGTTTATGGTGCTGATACTGCACAGGAAGGAAGGCACAGGACTGTAGCTGTGACAGTGTCGGTCAGGAGGTCAGGCAATCCAGAGCTGATGGGTGGATGCAGCAGTAGCTGCCTTAGTAATCAACAGGTTTCACTGGGAAGCCATATCTGAACTGTCTAAAAATTGGTCATTCAGGTACTGTTGGGCAGTGGTGTGCCAGAGGCCAGACTCACACAGCCTTGCTGGGATCCTGGGAAACCACCTGAGCAGCCAGACTGCAGCACAGTGCCAGAACACTGCCAGCAGGAATGAGCATAAAGGCAGGCTGGGAATGTCCTCCTGCTCTGTGGCTGCACTCCTTTGAGCTGCATTCACACATCCCCCAGATCCCTTGGTGCTGTCAAGTCTCTGTGCCTTGACAGAGCACAGGTTCCCCTTCATCTTGTTTGCTTCTCCTCTCCCTTAGCAACGTGCAGAAAGGCAGCTGGTGGGAGAATTGTTTGTGCTGCTTGGCATCAGGTGAGAGCTCCTGTACACCACAGAGAATTCCACACCTTTCAGCACTTCTGCAGTGCAAAGTGGCAGGAAGGGAAAGAGCGATTCTGGCACATGGCTGCATGCACTGCTGTCCTGTCAAAAATTTGGAACAGCCACTGAACACAAGAGTGAGCAGGACATAATCTCTGGGGTGTTAGGGATCATACACTTATATGAGCTTGGGACAAAATTCTGGAAAAGAGCCAGGCAGGGGCTCTTATAGATAGGAAAAAATGTAGTTAAAGCAAAGACTTTGGGATTTTGATAAAAACCTTAGGCAGTTCAGCCATGATTTTTTCATCCTGATCTCAGCAGCTGTCTACTCCCCCGTTTCCAGCCTGCCTGGGTTTATCCTCCCAGCATTGGTCCATACCACTCCTTCTAAATCCCTCCCACCTTTCCTACCTCTGTCCTGTATTTTTTCTCTCAGCAAACACAGTTTTGGAGAGATCAGGAACAGGGACTTAAAAATAAATAAATAAACTACTAAAGGAAATAAAAAATGGTGAGTGGAAAATTACAGGGCAAATGAGCCTCCCAGGGAAACTTTCATTCTGAATGCCTGAAGAGGTGATAAGTTAAGTGGTATTTAGTTTCCTTATTCCAGGCATATTTTAAAATTCTTTTAGACAGTTCTCAAAAGACATATCATTGCTTTACATGAAACACAGTGGGGAGATTTTACCAAAATAATAATTTTTGCTCCCATCTTTTCTATCCTTGACTCCTACAGTAGTTAAGTCTCTCTTACCTGCTATCTAGTGCCTTAATTCACTGTAATTTAGTCCTGCCTTACTTCTGATGTCTTGATTACTTTCTAATTATTTTTGGCTGTGGGAGGTAGCCAGGTGAAGGCAGAAGAATGAGCTGTTATAAATTATTGTAATCTAGGAAAGTTACAGTTTCACTCCAAAATCAAGGCTGTTTCTTGTTTAGCACGACACCTAGAGTGATAATCCCAACAGACAAGGGAGGAGGGAAAGTTGTATTATGAGCATCCCTGTTTGGACTGAAGAGGTGATTAAAGATCAATCAATTTATTGCCTGTCAAAAAGGAAGTTACTTTCAGAAATAATATTCTAGTCCTTCCTGCCAGCCCCCAATAGACTCCTACTTTCTGTACTTCTATTTTATTATAAATAAGAGATCTTGTGTTTCTGTTGATCTTATTTCATTCATGAGTAACAAGAACAACAAACAGATTGAGAAATCCCTCTACTGCAACATCAAAAGTTATCAGCCAGGAGCAGAAGTGTATTCTGAATTTTGAGTCCTTTTCCAAACCCTGATTTTAGTAGGTTTGTCATATAGGCCTTTATTTGTTTTCCTTTTCTTTTTCCAAATATTATAGATGAGTCTGAGTTACCTAATATTAACCATCTAATTATGTTGGAATTTTCATAGGGAATTATACCCAGTCTGTTTCAGAGCAAGGATTTTCTTTCCAGGTTACTTTGATTTACACCAGTTACTCCCAAGACTTCCATGGCAGTTTGCAGTTTGCTTTCATTAGACAATTCTACCCTCTGCATGTTCTCTCTGTTATCTAAAATTCCCAAGAACAATATCCTCCAGACTTCATAAAACAAGCTCAAAAACAATGGCATATTTTATCTTTCACAAAGAAAAACCCAGAACTAGTATTTCGTTTAGTAAAACATAACAATCATCTGCAATGTTGTTCAGCATACAAATACTTTCTGTCTTCACCAGTGCATGAGCATGCCCATCTATATCTGGAAAGATATAGGACATGTTTATGTACATAGATACATAGAAGGTTTGAAAATACAAATTAATCTATGATGGTTTTTAGTCTGAAATAACAAAAAAGGAGAAAAAATCAGCATAGATTTTGTGCTAGGTATTAGCTAGCAACTGCAAACACATAGAATCACTTTCTCACAAATGATGTGGTATTATGGTGCTTGGCTCATTCACATCCAAGAAGACAAAAAATGCGCAATGTAAAAAAAACCAAAAGAAAAAAAAAAAACCAGTAAAAGCTTCAGGCATCAGGCTCCAGGCCAATGATACAGAATTCAAGAAAAAAAAAATGAGCTGCAGGCCAAGCATCGTTATGTTTGCCAACTTTGACATATTGGGTGACAGCATAATACTTTTAGCCCTAATCTAACACATAATCCCATTATAATTAAAATCTAACATATTTTGCACAAGGTCACATTTAGTTTTATTGACCACTGCGATGGTAGAAAAAAGATTTATGAAGATGGCTTAAAAAGTCTCAAGATAAGTAATTGTCCTTTTCTTCTGTGATTTCTGAAGAAATCTCTCTTTTTTTGATGTCTGTGACGTACCAGTCAGAAAATTCTCTGTGCCATTATCAGTAAGCTGAAGGTTTTTGAAATGTCAACTATAAAGTAAGGCTATAAGTGTGTTAAGGTTTTTTTCCCATAGGTAGCAGAATTTTGTTAGAGTTTGATAGTCTAACAGCTTCAGGACACCAACAGAAAATATTTTTTCTCCTGCCTTCTGATGTGATTCCTTTGAATCCTTTGCTAAACTGAGCATGGATAAGAACTGGCTTTGTTTTTCCATCCTTAATGGAGACAGAGAGGATATGCTGTAGCTGGTTAGGACTGAGATGGAAATTGAGTAGGACCTATGCTGGCTTTGTGCAAGACTGGTATTTGGAAGCTGCAATTGTAATTGAAAAAGTTTGACTACTCATTTAAGTACAACACTTACATCACTTTAGCTGAGTGTGTAAGGCTTAAAATCAAAACAGCAATGCTGAATATCATTCTCATGAAATATTAATGCTACATTCAGCTTTGAATTTCATTAGAATATCCTGTACTGTCAGGGTCTGCTTCAACCAATGGAAATAACCCGATTATAATGAGTTTGGTCTCTTTTTCTATGCTTGCATCCTCAGTACAGAAGAGAAAGCAAAAAGAAGTTAATTTTCTAGCAACTATCCAACTTCTTTAATAAATTTGTAATCCAGTGATAGTGATTGTTAGTATAGACTCTTTTTTCAGGGGAGGGGATGTTCTACCTTTCAATATAAATATACGAAAGTGCAAAGTACTCTTTAACCAAATCTGTGTGACTTAAGAAAGTTAGAATGAATTTCATTTTGAGATGACATCACATAAATTTAAATGTATATGCGTTTGCGTCTGTAGGCATTATAGATATTTTCTAAGTGTGTCTGATGACTGTTTCAACTTGAATTGTATTCAGCAGAACACAAGAATTTGGTCAGTAGATTTTACACACCATCTCATAAAACATTTCAGTTTATCTTAAGGTAGACTCCTACCCTTAGTCAGCTAAATATCTGTCTAGACTCCACTGTTTACAGAGACTGGAGTTTAGTCTGACTATTCACTTTCTGTTGCCAATGCCTAAATGTCTAACATCATTTTGCTAAAGGCTGATATTCTACTTGGCTTCCAGATCTGGGAAATGGGGAGGTTATCTGAACCAAAAATTTGTGAAATTCATACCAAAAGATGAATTATCTTGCTAATCACAGTTGCGTCACAATGGTTGCATGTTGAAAATTCCCCATTTGCTGGCCCTTAGGGTCAAGGGAAAAACTGGAAATGGCATAGTAAAAAAATCTTTATTTGCTAAACTCTGTCTAAGGCTAAGAGTTTTTACTTAGGTAGTTACAATGATCAGCTGCTATTAAATAAATTTTAAAACAGTAATAAATTTTTACATTTCTAAGTTTACAGTGAACTTAAAAAGTGAAAACAATACATAGACTAAAACAGAACATTCATACTTGGGAATTTTAATTTTTCAGAAAATAATATGCAAGTGTTGTATATCTTAGCTTCACGACTTGATTTTGAGACTCTCAGCGTCAAAAATGTTTTACTGCTGAGACAAAGAACTTCCAAATAAACTTACTTATCTTGACAATTCCGTGTCACTGTTGTCCTGGGGACAGCCAAGGAACAAACAACAAAAAACACAGAACACAGGTCCAGATTGAACTACTTTTATTATAAAAACTCGTGTCTTATATAGAACACATCACACAAGTGTTGCACGATTGGTTCACAAGGTTAACACCCCTTAAAGCTATTGGATACTTATAAATAGCTCTAAGCAAATACCAGGTGTAAAGACGTGTACATTCTCGTGTTGGTGAATTCTCATAACAATCTTAACAGAACCATGAGAAAGTTGCACTCTATCTTAGACACTGCTGCAAAATATGCCTGAGATTTCTCTCTGCTCGGCTCTGACAGTATCCACAATTCCGTTTATTCAGGGACTGAATTTAATGGAAGGAAACACGGAATGGATCCACCATATTGACCATACCGCCTTGACTGGTGGCCATAGCTATAGGATGGCTCCTAAGCAAAGCCCATATGGTCTAAAGCTAATCACTGAAGGTGAGGGTTGCTGGATGGTTGCAGGGGAAGTATTGTTGCAATTCTGAAACTTGCTGGCAGGAAGACACTGTAAACAGAAATAATGAAGCATTTGGTACTGTTTAAAAGCAGAGAAAACTGGGAGATTGTGCTGAGAAAATTAAGGGCACTGTCAAAGCACCAACAGTTCAGCATTCTACAGATGAAGTGACAACACAGGAATTACATGCAAGACGAAAACCATCACAGAAAGCTGGAATAATAACAGAGGGCTTGGACACAAGCTGCTACCTAAACTTTGTTTGGCGCTTCACTTAAACCTCCAGGGAAAATTGCCTTGTTTAAGCAACTAAATTTCTTAGGATAAATATTAAAGATTTATATTGCTCTGTGGAAATAACAGGCTTCTCTGGAGGGCAATAAAAAATGCCCAAACCAAATCTTCCTAGAGAAATATTCCCAGAAGAATCTCTGTTGACTAAACTTTAACTGTGTAATCCTGCCATACAGAACAACTCCTGGAAGTAAAGGGTCATAAGATTTGTAGCGAGTTTGCAAGACCTCAGGACTGAGGTTTGCCAGCTTTGCTCTGTCTGAACCATTCCTGACCTGGTTGGATCTTTGTTGTGCTTGATTTATCTGTGACAGCAATTTCTCTAATTAACCAGATGTCTATAATTAATTTGATTTATTTTTGTCTATCATGAGTCAGAGTTTTATACAGGTGACAATAACAAGCAGTTGTTCTGTGTAGAATGCATAAATTATGATTAACAAAATGATAATAGGTAGAGAAATGCAGGTGTTGTAAAACAGAGGAGGCCTTGAAAAGTAGAGACATGGATGGAGATGAGGATCAAAGGAGGGGCCTAATGTATAAAAGCATGTTACAAAACATAAAAATTACCCAGATGGATCCTGGAGAAGAAGATATTAGTATCATATTAATCCCAGTGGAAGATTCTGCGTGCTGACAACTATCCATAGCATCTCCATCACCATTGCCTAATATCTTAGGTATTAGTGCCTAATATCTTTTAATCACCCATGAGGAATTGAATAGAGTATTTCAGACTTTTTTCATTGGCATTGCCTTTACTGTCCCTCTTGAGCCCTATGTATGCACTAAAGAATGGTCGGCAGAGAGAGGGCTAAAACAGCCGCAGTGTGAAAAATGTTCTTTGCCTGGCTTGGGAAAGGAGCTGAAAAACTTGGAAGGATTTACCTTAAGTGGATTTTTGAGCACTTCATTAGCTATGGGGTACTGGGAAGATCTTGGCAGCCTTGCACGTACGATTAAGTAAAAATTAAGAATCCAATTTATTCTGCATTTAGACATGAACTGAGGTGTTAAAATAATGAATATGACTGTTTCAAATTGTCTCATTGAGAAATCTGCCTCCAGATTGATCTAAGACCTAAACTATTTTCACAGTTTACTTCTCTTTACTGTAAGCAAGGTCTGAGATAACCAACAAGGACATTTCCTGAAAATGCTAATTTTGGATGAAATTAATCCAGGATTAAGGTTGACTATCAAGTTAGGTTCTGGAAAATAAAGGCTATGAAGATGTCAGCAGTATGGTGGATTACCTGCTAATATTATAGAGGTTGAAGCTTCAACATCATTTGCAAAATAAATGAAAGTGTGACTTTCTAGGGCAAAACTCTTAATATGATTGAACTTAATGCATTTCAAAGGCTGATACAATGAAGTTGTCTTCAATTTGGTAAGAATGTGTCTATTTCAGAGTGATAGTAACCAACATACAATCTCTGGCCATTCTGTACCCTGAGGTTAAGTCTTGTCATCTGTGCTGGTTCACATCCTACCTGTTTAGAGCAAAGATAAATCTTGCAGATGACCCAGGATGAGACTGAAATTTCTCACAGTCTTAGGAATACCGGAAAAAATGGTTTTTAATGCACGCAAATGTATATCCAAGTCCTTTGTTTCTGTCTCTTATCACCATCTTTTTACTATTTGCAATCATCATATTTTGGGGCAATATACTAATATTTAATTTATTTTTATCCCATTAAGCAACTAAACCAATAGAAGAAAAAACAAGGAAATAAGAACATGGGAATGTGACTCCCATTAGTCTTCAAATCATACATAAATCATTTCCTTGTGTTTCTAAAAGATATCATATATGTATTCAAAAAGAGATTTATTGTAACCTGAATCATATAATCTGATTTTTTCATGACCTTATCACAGACAGTCTTTCAATGACTTTGGTTATGGGAACAGTGATCTATGGATGTATTCAGTAGTGCAGCTGAGATTTCCTAGACTAGTGATTAATGGTGGGTTGAGGTTGTCAATTGTACATCCTCTGCTATAAACACTATATTCCCAAGTCCAGAACTATGTTGTAAATGTACAATCATAACAAAACTTGGTGTCATAGCACTGACAGGAGTTATTAGCTGTAATTAATTCCCATTTATTTTAAGGGAGTTAAGGTATAGTTAAAGCAATAGGAACAGATTAGTGTAGGACCCCAAACTAAACCACTCTGTGGGAATGGTCACTCAAGCTAACAGCCACCAATCATGAGTGAAGTTACTACCTTATATTAAAATGCTCTTGAATTCCAATAATTAATATTTGGATCTGAATCCAATATACTATCGGATGTTTGAGCTGCCTGAATTCTGTTCCGCTGCAGACAAAAGCCCTAACTCAATCCTGCCTTTTTAATATATTTTCTCTTTCTCCAAGACATACTAGTGGGGCATCCACAGCTTCTCTGGTCAATCTATTCCAGAATCTTTTCACTCTCGTCACAACAAATTTCTTCCTCATATTCAATCTAAACCTGTAATCTTTCAGTTTAAATTTATTGCCCCCTGTCTTGTCCCCGAGTCCTTGGTGTTTCTCTGTCTTTCTTTCAAGTTTCTTTTATATATTAAAAGGCCACAATAAGGTCTTCCCATGACTTCTCCTAGCTGAACAGTCCCAGCTTTCTTGGTCTTTTTTCAGAGCAGAGGTGTTCCTGTCCCCTGGTCATTGTCATTCTCCTCCTCTGGAACAATTTGGACAATGTCCATGTCCTGCACTGGGGTCTCCTGACCTCTTATTCATTGGGATGGAGGTCTTTTGATCTTGGAGGATGTGATACTTGAATATTAACCATCTTTTCTGCTCCCCTCTTTCCTCCAGGGCTTTAACCCATGGGACACTTGTAAGCAGATCTCCTTGCCTTCAGGATCCTGAACTTCACCATCTCGTGGAGCCAAGGCTGCCTTTGATCTTCACACCTCTGATAAACCCCTGCATGTCAGTCAGTGTGCATTTACCATGATCTTTAATGTTAGCTCCCAAACATGTCTAAACATTTAAAATCAAAGGCAATTTTGCAATTTCTTCTTGATTTCTGATAAAAATGTTTAACAGCATCAGTCCTAGTATCAATCTCTGTAAAAGTTCTTTCCTAGTAATAAATATTTTTGGAATGTTTACTTTCTATTTCTTAGTAAAACTTCTACATCTAATATTGCAGAGTGTTTTTTTCCATTATTCTTAAGTTTTCCTGCTATCTTTCTTTTTCAATCCTGAATAATTTCCTTGCACTCCCAGAATTCAGTGCTACAGCAAACCAAGAGGTCTGATCTGCAGATTGCTTTTTATATTTTCTATCACACTGATGGAACAAGGATAATTAGAACATAAAATAATATTTTGCAGCTACCCAAAAGTCCCCCCGCCAATTCAAAGAATATTTCCTGTATGCCTTTGATTTATACTGGAGGAAAAGCTTACAGAGTGTGGGGTTTATTATACAAAAAAGGAAATAATTAAATAATATTTCACCTCATTTCACACAGAGGGTTAAAGCACATAGAACTAAAAGAGTAATGGAAGAGCTTGAGAAACATTGCTTCTTAAACTGCGAGCAATTAAAAGCCCTACAAACTTCTGCTTATCTAGATCTCATTAGGGGTCACAGGGTCTTGCTCCAAATATTATAGTACAGTTAAATGTAGCTGAGAGGGTATTTAATCCTTGCAGAGAGATATCATAAAAATGATAATAAAAACCACATGAAAATGTGAGCTTAAGCAGGAAATTATGATCTGGGAAATTTATAGAATGGATGAAAAGAAAGTTCAAGTTCCCCTTACTTTTTCACTAGCACTAAAGGCACAACTATTTTAGACTAAAGACTTAGTTAGAAATACAGGGATAAGAATTAATTTTGTTCTATGTATGACTTGGAGAAATTCCAGGTTTCACTGTACCATTGCTGAGTCTGATCAGATTGGATCCATTTCTTTATAGAGTGTCCTGGTTTGAAGGACAAGTATGTGCTGAGGAAGGCAGGAGCCTCCCTTGGAATGGAGAATGTGAACCCCTTCCCTCCGAATTATTGTAATTTTGAAATTAAGAGGCTTTCAGGCGAGGATATAGGAATAGGAATAACAGTGCTTTACTAGGATTTATAATAAAGTGAACTAAAAAACCCAACACTTATGGTATTAACAACAAAACAGAAACAAGAACCTGGCCCCAGCTCTCTCTCGGCCTGCAGGCGCTTTCCCCTTGGGTGCAGTGATGGTCACAGCC
>WEKY01033606.1:47623-60054 GCA_013390045.1 Picathartes gymnocephalus
AAAGGGTCCAGCAGCAGCAGCAGCAGAGACTCTTCTCTCCCCCAAAAAGGCAGAGCAGCTTCTCCTGTTCCCCTCCGAAGCCCAGCTTCAGCTCTCCTGGTGCTGCCTTTTTATCCGCCCCTCTCCGCTGGGGCTTGGCCACAATCCTTTGTTTTTCCTTAAGTATCCAGTACTCACGCTGCCCCCACCCCTGCCCTTTATCAGCCCCTCTCCTCCAGGGCTTGGCTACAGTTCTTGTTTTTCTTAAGTATCCAGTACTTAACAATTCAATTGGGAAAAAAATTTCATACAAAAGGAAAGAAAAAAAAAAGAAAACCTAATGCGCAACATAGAGGGAAACTGTGATGATTAATTTCTCTTTAAAAGAGAAGGAAGATAAACTAAAGTTACCTGCATCCTTCTATTTAATTTTACGTTGTTTTCTGTAGTGAGATCATGCTTTTAAAATTATTTTCTGACAACATTTTACTGGTAACTGCATATTACAATAATTATTTGGCTGATAAACAGACTTATCCCACTACCCTACACTGATGCAGAACAGACTACAGATAGAAAGAAAAATAAAAGTTAGGAAAGGAAGTTTCTCATAGTCTTGGATTTTACAAGTTTGTGTCAGAATTCCCAGTAACAGCCTTAACATCACCAAACTGGTCTCTTTGTTCTTTTACATGTATTTGTGGGAATGAGCATTGAGGTGAAAATATGAGTAAGCAGTGAGCAAACACTGACATCACCCAAGTAACAGTGCCTTAGCACAGCTTAGTTCTCCTGAAAACTGAGTATAATTCCTCATGCAGAGTCAACACTGATCAGGAAAGTTTGCTCTAAGAATAAAAAACCATCTTTTTTTTTCATATGGGTCCATGAACAACTTGATCTACTGGGTGCCATCCCTGCCCAGGTTGCAGGGGATGTTGGAGTCAGATGATCTTTAAGGTCCCTTCCAACCCAAGCCATTCTGTGATTCTATGGCAGAAGAGGGCTGGAGAGTGTCTTTGCAGAGGTGTCCGGGCTACGGGAGAGCTCTCCCCACTCAGAGTGTGACTGACACACAGCTCACAAGTCCTGTGTGCGCTTTGCTGCTGCTTCCTCCCCGATGCCATTTGCTGCAATTCAGAACTCAGACCACAAGAAAAACCGCTGCAGTTGACTGAGCCAAGAGAAACCAATTATATTAATAATGGGAATGTTCTGAAAAAATGTTCTGCTTCGCCTAGCTTTAAATGGGTCTGTTTTCCACAGTTCATCACATTTCCTGCTGCATCCAAGCTGATAACTTCATAGTTCTAGGGGTTTGGGGTATTTCTAGTTTGGTTGTTTTTTTGTGGAGTGGGGGTTTAATTTCTGTACTTGCTTTTGGTTAACATAGACTTTTTCAAATACCATGTTTTTCAAATAAATCTATCAATATTTTGGAAAACACTAAATGCTTCATATAGCTTTCATTTTTCATGTAATTACATAATTGTTAAAACCTCTATAAAGCTGCACCAGAAAATGTGATGAAAAAGGGAAAATCACTGTCATTATTATTCATAAAAAATTCTCAATTTTTGAAAAACACCGTCTTTTCTAACAAAATTTGCCTTGCATGAAAATTTTGATATCCATTTTTTTGCTGTGATATGGTTATTTAATGCTCCCTTCATGTATTATAAATGATAAATTACATTAAGAATAACAGAAAAAAACCCCAAACTGTTATCTAAGTATGCTTTTGCTTTAGAAGAAGACATTGCCATTGCACTGAAATGAATTTTCATTTATCAAGGTTTAGTAGATTATTTTTTGCAATGCTGTCCTAAAAGAAAACAAAAATAATTGTGCTATCAGATTTCCTGTTAATTAAGTAACCAAAGATTTATTGTCATAACAGTTTTCTCATGTTGAATTTTTTAACTTAACAGCTTACATTATTGCAGTCTGGTCTATATAAACACATCCTTGTCTTATCTCCATCTGTGACTAGTTTATTTCTGTTATTGCAAGTTGTTATTTTTCTCCATTCCTCAAATCAGGTAAGAATAACTTGTTTGTTTGTTTCTTTACAGCTGACACCCTCTTACACTCAATTTCCTTTCCAATCCAAAGGATACATATTCCCAGCCTGCTTCCTTCACATTCTCTGAGTCTGCCAGTTGTGGTAATTTAAAATAAAATTAATTATTTTCCAGTGTTTTGAAGTGGACAGATTCTGTTCTCAGTTCTACCTTGCTTAAAAAGAAGGAAACTTTAATAACACCAAACCTGCCACCATATATAGAAATGATCAGATAGAATGTAATTCTGTTTGCAGGGTGCATTGATATCTTGGTTTTGTTTAAATTCTGTTTGAAGTTTGGATATGATTTGGTCCTTTTGGATTTTACTATGATTTTTATTAGAACTGAAAGAATTTATTCAAACTGAAAGAAATTATTCAAACTGAAACTGAGGGGGTTGTGTTTGTTTGTTTCTGGTATTGTTTTTGGGTTTTTTGGGGGTTTTTTTTGTGTGTGTATGTGTGTTTTGTTTCATTTTGGGGATTTTTTTGGTTTTGTTTCGTTTTTGGTTTTGTTTGTTTGTTTTGCTTTGTTTTTGGTTTTTTGTATAAAATTATTTCAGTAACAAAAGTGGATTACGAATTTTTCCTACTTGCTTCCTTTCTCTCTCTCTCTTCTTGGCGTCCCCCCCAGTTTTGCTACTATAAACAGTTACTGGGCTGCCACATGAAGTGTACCTGGGAGCTAACCTGGGCTAACCAAGTGTGTTAGGGGTAAAAGGTCTGTTAATAAAACAGATCACAAACATTTCCGGTGGCAATGATGGGGACAGAGGGTATGAGAGGGTCTAGTGGGAACGAACCGTGAGCCTGTGGCATCTGGTGGACAGAGGAGAAGACCCTTCTAAAAACTACTGAAAACTGGTACACTGACTGTGCTCTCCAGGCTACAGTGGACATTGGTCTTGACAAGGAGGTGTTGGATATTACTCAGGTTTTTCAAATTTTTCATACTGTTCAATGAGAGAGGATAAATTCTCCAGGGCCTGAGCTGTCATTTCTGTTCAAGGCTGAGCAGCAGGCTGCCAAACCTTCTAACTGACACACTGAGATGGCTTCTGACTAAGATTGCTTCACAAGTTTTGAGAATTCCATCAAAGCATTTGCCTATGTTTTGGTTGTTTTTCTTTTTGTTTTTGTTGTTGTTTGCGTGGCTGTCTCTAAAAAGCTGGGTTTATATAGTCACATCTTGTAGCTGAAAGCAGAGTATGTTCTGCAGACAAATGCTGTAAAAGTTTTCCTAATGGAGCGAAGAGTCAGAATACACAAGCTGGAAACTGGAACTATCCTAGTAGTTTATCCCAGGTATTAGGGATAATGATATTACCCATCAGTTTGCTCATCAGAGTAAAGAAGGAAGGATAAAGGTAGGCTTTACTGCAAACCTGGTGTGCACTTCCTGAGATGGAAGTCAGTTTGAGTCTAAAAATGAATAAAATTTAGAAGACCAATTCAACAGATGTGCATTTGTATATTGATTAGGATGGAGACAATAACCAACCAAATGTATGCAGCATATGCTACCAACCCTAAGCAAAGCTCCAGTGAGGAAAAAGTTCAAATGGGCAACCTCAGCATAATATCTGAGACAGTGATATTTATACCAACTTGTTTACGAGTTACAGCGCTACAGAATTACCCAATCTCCATCTGCTGATCTTGAAGCAGACGAACAGAAATAGCAGAGTACCAGGCATGCAAACCATTTCTGCTGGCATCTGTGTGCCATTCATGAAAAAGGAAGTACAGAAGACACACATGCATATCCTGGTCATGATCCAGAGGAAAGAGACACCAAAATAGGCCTGCATATCACATCTTAAAATTAGGCTAAAATCATGCCAAACTCTCTAACTGGGCCCTTAATATAATTGTCCAAACATTGTATTTCACTACAGCTATGGACAGAACAGTAAAATACTAGTAGGCAGAAGAAACAAAAACATGAGAGACAGTAAGTACCAGTAGAGGAAAAAAGGCTGTACAGGGAGATACAACTTTTCAAACTAAATTGCTGAAGTATTTAAAATAAGTCAATATTGGAAAAAAAAGGTGTTTCTGATCTTGTTTTCCTAATTGACACTCCACTTTTAAAAATTAGGGTATGTTTTTCTTCTTACATGCAAGTAATTAAGAGAGATGTGCATTTCACTTGTATAAGGTCTCTTTGCATTGTGCTGTCAGAGTGATGGGGCATTACCTGGATACAAATGTAATCTACAATGATTGTAAAATAGATTCCAGGTGACCAGCACTGTTTTCATGGATGTGTAGTGCTGTATCATGATCTTGGCATTTTCTTCTTGTTTCAGTGAAGGTAGGAGTTTAATTCCTAAAGCAATAATTTCATTGTTTAAATTGAACTCAAGTCAAGAACACAAAATTAATCATAAATTACAGCTGACCTTTGCTTCACATATAGTATTCAAGACAAGATGGTTATTTGGAGACTAAATAATCCCTTGTTTAGAAAAAAAGCATATTCCCAGGTTCAGCATATGAATAGGTAAAGCAATTTATTCTGAGACCGTGTCAGGTCTTTCATCAGGTGAGATACATCTCTCTCATCAGATGAGATGAAATGTACACCAGTAAAATAATCTGTAAGCATGTTAATAATAATAAACAGATAACAAAAAAAAATCAAAACCCCACTATTATAATACCTTTCATCCATTAAGAATTATATATTATAATTCTACCCACTGGTTGTATTAATTAAAAGGGTTTTAACCTGGGCAAAGTAAGAAAAGACAAACAGCAAGCTTTAAAATTAAGCAAGAAAAGTTTTGACACCTACCAGATTTTCTTCTGAGGTCTGGAAGAGAATTTATGAAATTATCATATTTATGCCACCCAGTTACTATACTTAACTCTTCACATACTACAACTTTTGCAGGAAGCTGGGTATTGTGAAAGATTAACCTTTGCTCTGACTGGCCATCCTTATTTTAGGAAGATCTAATCATTCTTGAAGGAGATGGCATCCCTCTATTTTCTTTACACACAGGGCATCTTGGATCAGCTCTGATAAAAAAGAGATCTTATAGCTCCAAAATGGATAGTAGTAGGTGGTTAAGCTTCAAGCTTCTGCTACAAGAAGCTCCACATTCATTTGCTGCTAAAATCTGAAGGCATGATAATTTCTTTGCTGCACCAAACTGCACATATTTCTATGGCCATGGAAACAGAGATCCTTCAGGGAAAAAACTCAGTTTTAATAGGATGAAGTAGCTGAGTGTATAACATACACCTCAGTTTGAATAGGTTTCAGAAAAAAGGGGTAGGACTCATCAGTTTCACCTGACTTTCAGCACAGGCACCTGCCATTTTAGCTGTTTATTTGTGCTTCCATTATCATCAGCAGAGATCTGATCAATTCAGTTAATGGAGTTTAGGATGCAATTCCTCTGAACCAATGTAGGCATGTGTTTAGGATAAGATGAATCACACTCTAAATTCCATTGTCTCTATTACTAGATCTTCTCTGGCAGTAAAGGGCATTGAAAGTGACTTGCTGAAATGCACATTAGCACCCACATTTAGTCAGATGAATCCTGCCATAAGGGATGCCACCTGAAGAACTCGGTATTACAAATGTTCAAACAATTTGTCTAACCCAGCCTGATAGGACCGAGCAGGTTACCAAACAGCAGTTTTCTTTTCATCCCATAAAGATAAAGAGGACTTTCCTCTAACTTATTTTCTCTGCAGTGTGGTGGAAGAAGAGATGACACTTGACTTGTAAATTGGGAAAAATTACACTGCATAACTATCTACAAACAAACAGAGTGGCCATGTGAAAATCTGAGGTCAGGCTCTATCAAAGAAGTAACACATTTTGGTCTGACTTCTCCAGGGGAAATTTTGACCTTTGGAACAGGGCTAAATAACTTTTAAAGGTTTTACCACATATACGCACCTGCCTTTAGAAAATCAGGCCAGAATAATTTCTATCAGGCCAACTTTCATTATAGTGTGTGCCCATGGCATAAACAGGCTGAAAGAGATGTTGAGAAATTATATAATGCAGGGAGCTTTGAGATGGCCTGATCCAGGAATCTGAAGTAGCACATCATGTCTGACAAGCTGAGAGTCAACCTCTTAGCACAAATACTTAAGCACCTTGTGCCATACAATGTGGCAGATTGAAGCTAAATTTGTGCTCCCATGACACTTGTACTGACCCATACCCAATATCCCTTGAGGGCTGTGTAAATTGCACTGTCTGATAAACTGGTAACAACTTACAGTTCAGCTGAGCATGTTCAAAACCCTTGCTCATATTCCCTTTAGGCTATTCAGTCTTATTGGACATGAATACCAGCAGAATAATCTCATTTCTGTTTTCCTCTCTCTTTCTTCCCCCTCCACCTCTTTTTTCTCCTTAATTCATGAAGTAGAAAAAGAAATTAGAAAAGATTATTCTTTCAGTTGCCATGTTCACCCTCCTTTAATGTGTCTATATTTTGAATACTAGAAAGACTCTGGAAGTGAATACCAATGCTTGCTATGTTCATTAAAGTGTAAATAAAAAAATAAAAAAAAAACCCTAAAAAACCAAAAAGCAACTGAGGTATAGCTGGATGTACAGGGTTATAAATATCACTCAGCATTTAACCAGAGCTCATGTTGTCTGGTGTAAAAATCCAATAAACCTCCTCTTTAAAGGCAAGTTATTTACAGTGTTTTTCCTCCCTTAGGGGATACATTTACAAGCTCGATGCCAATAATTCTAGGCAGGAAAGAATGTGATTACATCTGAAAATAGTGTTCAACAACAGATGAATTAGCTGTTCCTTTTGCTGGCAGATAACGTTGTGTTCCACAGCTATTGTTTTAGTTAAAAAAGTAATTTTAATAGTTTATCAGGGATTAGAAGTACAGAGTATCATAGATACATGGAATAACTATGGCTGAAAAGGGTATCTGGATATTGTGTGGTTCGACCTGCATCTCAAAGCTGGTCTAATTTCAAAGTTAGTTCCACAGACACCTAAGTATTAGAGCTTCAGGGGTTCCAAAAATCTGCCAAAGACCTGTAACGGTCATTGATCAATTTCTAGTTTTAAGACTTATTTGTATAAAATTATTTTGTCTTTGAAATCCAGTCAGCTTTCACTGAAGAATGAGGACAACTGACTGCAGAGGGCACTGCTACTGCAACGTGTGGAACAACTTATGTGGAGACAAGAAGACAGCTAGGAGAAAGATTTCAGCTACAGCCATGCAGTAGCCTCTGTCTCTGTTAAGTGTAAACATTCTCACGCACTGAACTACAGCTGTGTAGCTGTTCTTATGAGAAACTTTAGTCCTACAAGCGAAAGAATTCAAAATATTAAATAGCAAGGTACACTTGCTACCTTGTACGTGCTTTGCTCATGATAGGCTCAGAAAACTACTTACACTGTTTAACCTATAAGGCTCTAGAGTTTGATTGTTGGCCAATAAAGTATTGCTTGTCACGATGTACACTATAAAAGAAATTTGCTTCTAATAAACTGGGCTATTGGAACAGCGACAAACTTACACCTCTGGCTCAGTCTTCCAATGATTTTGAGCTTCTAGATTTGTTTGTGGAAGGCATTTTCTGATTTGTACTCAGGAAAAAGGAAGTTTCATATGGCAAATACTAAAGAAGAACCTGTGAGTAAGAGCATGGAATATAGACTGAATATTGGTTGGAGTCCTGAAGGAAATTTTCTCTATTGAATTTGTGTTTGATATCATTCTTAGCATGCAAAGCTTAAGGGTGAGACAATAATGCCTAAGGTGTCTCTAAAAAAAACCCTCTTGGTTTATATTATTCACACTCCTAATGAGAAATGCACAATGAGACAGTCTGAGAATCACTGGAGACCAGCTACATGACTACAGCTGCTTTCATTATCCTTATATCCAGTTTCCAACTGTGCCACAGGTGTACCTGGAAATAAATCTAGTGTGAAGGCACATGATGAGTATTTTGAGCTGGTACAAGAGCAGAATGTAAATGCTCTGATGCTGAGTAGCCATTCCCAAAATGCAGGTTAGGTTGTGATAGAGGTTAATATCAGAGTAATAGATATGAGTGTGTATTTTTTTTTTTATATGGCAAGGTTTAGGGAGTAGGGGAAGCTTTTGTGAGGAGAGATCAGGGGCTCACATTATTTTGGACACATCTGGTTCCAGGTGACTCCTAAATGGCCCCATCACTGGACAAAGGCTTCTCCAGCAAAGCTGCTGATGTCTCTGCAAAAACACATTTTAAAAAGGAATTAAAAACACTGTAGCAGCTGTGAGAGGGGAGTGAGAAAAGATGTGTGGGGAAAAACCCTGTCTTTACATCTTTTCATCTGCTGTCCTGTTGAGGAGGAGGAGGAGTGAGGAAGTGTCTAGGTGAGCATCCATAAGCCAGCCAAAGGCAAACCCACCACAGGGAATCTGAAATAAACTTCAAGAACAGAAAAATGACCAGTGGTATAGATTAACATGAAGCTGTTTCTGCTGATTTTCTTCAGAATCAGTCCCTTACTGACCTTCAAAATAATATAGCAAATGTCATGAAACCAGTCCTTTTGAAGTCTCCATCACCAGTTCTGTCACCTCAGCTGGTGCTGGGTAGTGGGATTTTAAAGGTTATCATCCTTTGCTGTGGGATACTATCTCCATAGTTTAGAAGTAGGAAATGGTGACATGCAGGATTAAAATCCATTTTGATATATAGTAAAGAAAATGAATATAAAAAAGCACCATTGAAATTCAGACTTTTTAAATGTGTTTGGGATAAACTGAAAGTATCGCACATGATACTCTTGAGTGAAAATATATTTCTTGCCTCACATTTCCACTTTCCTGGAAGTTAGGAGCACTGAAAAATCTATGCTCTCTAGAAATGACTATTTTGTCTTTTTGTTTACAAAGTAGCGTGTGAAATTCTTGCTTAAATCCTTTTTTAAAGTCTTGGTTCCTCTTTTTAGTCTTAGTTTCTCATGCTTATGGTGATGGCATATCTGCCAGAAAGAATAAAAGAGATTATCTAGAAATGTGAGGGCATCACCTACAAGAATGCAAAGGAGATACCTGTTTTGTATAATTACAAAACACAATACCTCAAAGCCCTTACTCACCTAAGAATTCCTTATTCACAGGATTAATCTTCCTGATTTACACAGTGTCACAGCATGAGCAAGGAAGGGACAGGGGAGGAACTTTTGTAGGATTGGGCCCTCAAGTGACCCTCAATGGTGATCGGTTTCTCCTTTGGCAGTAAACTTTTGTGAAAATAAATTGCCCAATCTACAATTTGTCCCTGTAGTGTTCCACTGTTTACGGATCATTTACAACACTCTTGTGAGCACCTTGCTAAAAGTACTTTGAAATATCAAAATGGACATTATTTGTGTAATAAGGTTTGGGGTTTAATAGCTTCACTCACACATGAGGAATCACAGGCTTTCCTGACAGGCATCTATTAAACAAACTGGTTTGCAACCTCTGCTTGAGGGGAGAAAACCTTTGTGTTACTGCTCTGGACTAAGATTAAATAGGCCTTATGTCTGAGCAGGAGGTTTTTTGTAGCAAGAAAAAGCAGCAGATTTTAAGTACAATGCTTTTGTTAGGGTGATGACTCAAGTGGAAAATAATCCATGCTGCTGCCAGAAGGAAGAAAGGGATTGGGAGGGAAGTTTAAAGTATAAGGGAACCTAACTCCTGAAAGTATGTCCTTAGGTCTGATTTCCAATTTTACTAAGCTCTTGAAGTTGGAAGACCAGGAGAATTTTCTAAAATTCTTTGTTTTCCATCTTATTAGTAGTCAAAGAAATTCTATTAAACCATTTGTGGCACCAATGGCACTCATCAAGATGGGATGACCAAAACTGTTTCTAGTACAGAAGCCATTTATTGTCTATCTTATAAATCCTTTCACTGTGTCTTTTCCATTTAATTAAATAGCTTGAAGGAACATCAATGAGTTCTGAAGCTTCATTCTACCTACAGTGAAATCGTGTTTAACTTTGGCATGATTTTAATCTGGGACAGCCTTAGGACAAGCTCATTTTAGGTCTTCATGCAAGCCTGAGATCACTCCCAATAAGCATTTTGTACGTGGCTGCTCTGATTTGGAGGCTAAGAGAGTTTTACAGGAAAAGCAGAGGCTGTAGCGGCGGCGGTGCTGTTGTTGGTAAGGTGCCGCTACCTTCCAGAAACTCCAGCCAGGAGCCGCTCGGCATCAGGAGCACGCTCCCCATGGACACAAACACGCACCGGCGAGCTTTGTAATCCTCCGACGAAGAGAAACGAGAAGGGTTCTCCCATGGTGTTCCACAGGGTTTATTGCAGCCGCACATGAAGGGAACCAGGAACAGAGAACATCAGAACTGGGAACGAGCAGGGATTTTTCCCGGGCAGGCAAGGGGCGGGGGAGAGCATCAGAGTCCAGTGGTCTGGGGGCTCAGGGGCGGCACACAGGAGGGAGCAGGGGGCACGGGCGGGACGGGGAGGGAGTGGCCAGGGGGAGCAGGGACCCACGGGGAACCGAGGAAAGGAGCCCGCTCCCTCCCCGGCCGCCGCCACTGCACCGCAGCGCGGCCAGGACGCTCCAGCGCAGCTCCGGGAAAGGGGCAGGGAGCTAAACAAACCCATCGGGGAAGCAGAACTGGGGTACATCTGCATAAGAGTGCAGGGCATCCTAGGAGAGGCCTTTTCTATCCCCACAAACTGGGGTGTTGCTTCTTGCAGTTCTCCACAGAGGCCATTCTGTTTCATTCAAATTTAGTGCCAGAAGGAAATTCTGATCAAATTTATTTTAAATAATTGATGGGCTGCTGCCCCAGTTTACCATATAAACTCTTAATACTTGCACTTGCTAAATACAGTAAGAGATTTTTTGGCCTGATTCAGTTTTTCACTCTGAGCTCTCTCCTGTAATTTCAGATGGTTTAGAGTATTATGCATGGCTGCCACTTTCCAGAAGAACCTAAGTTCTGTATTATTTTTGCCAGTTCAGTGTGAAGGTTTCTGGCAGCTTTAGACAACTCAGGTGGTGACAGAGCTCTTTGCATAGAAAACTGAATTCCAATTATGGTGAAAATGCATTCATTTAACTAACTATAGTGGAGATCTGCTTGACTTACACCTTAAGCAGCTCTGATTTTCTCTGGCCTATTTTCCCTCAACTCATATGTCACTGCACAGTGATACAGGTCCAATGACAGATCTCCCTATCTCCTTAGCTCTCAAATGTATATGACATTTCACATGGCTTTACATACCAATATTTAGGCAATAGTCCCTGTTTATGTGCTTGTGTAAATAGCTATTTTGATCTGAAGCTGAATTCTTCCCTCCCTGACTGTTAATCAGAGAGCTTGTCCTGAAAGAGACACTAAAAAATCATTGCAGTGAACAGATGTGACTGTGTCCATACCAATAAATTAAAAATGGCCAGGCCAACAGCTTGGGTCAATTTTCTCTTCATTGAGTAATGCCTGAGGGCAGTCAGGAGTTAGATAAGATCAGGGACGGCTGTAATTAGGCACTTAGGACCTTACTATTTTGAGTAAAAGGACTGGTTTATGTTGTGGACAAGAAAGCTGTCCCAACCTGACCTCTGTTTCCTGTAACCCTGTTCAGGTGATAATCCCCAGTGACAGTTGTAATCTATTTGTCTGGTCACTCAAGTTGGATTCAGGGGAAGCAGAGAGCAACATAATAGCCAAGGGCTAATTTAAGCAATGCATCTGCTTAACCAATAGTGCTGGTCAAGCCAGGTTTGGAGGAATCTACCATCCATAGTCAGCGTGCAAATATAACTGGATCAATCATTTTACTCCATAAATAGTGGACATAAATAGTATGGCAGTGAGCTCCGTGCCAGGATCTCGCCTTGAGCAGTGACACCTCTCGAGGTTACTCCTTAAGGCCAAGTGAGTCCTTATTGTGTCAAATACTCAGTGAATTGGAAAAGTTTGCAATCTTAGATAAGTGATTTAAAGAATTGATTGCACAGACATAATCCTTTAGGCATAATCCATTGACTAAGTGTCCTGGTTTAGGGCAAATCTGGGAGGAAATCTCCGAAGGGGGTCCTTTTAGAAAAGCAGATCCAAGCCACTTTTCTCTTCAGCTGGTTTGGGAAAGAGATTTCCTTGGAGAAAAGTGGAAAAACCTATTTATTTAACAAACAAAACACTCACAAGCATAAAGAATGAACAATACTACACGGTAAAACCTCTTGCCGTTCTGAAGAGATGGCAAATTCAGAAAAATCTTTTCCATGGCTGTGTTCTTGGTTTTTCTCTCAGTGTCTCTCTTTCCTAGGCTTAGGCCCGGTATCCCGGCTGCCGTGTTGCTTGGGGGGAGCCCCCCCTCCTTGGGCAATTGTCCTGGTGTCCCCGGATCAAAC
>WEKY01033608.1:0-11086 GCA_013390045.1 Picathartes gymnocephalus
GGGAAATAAATCTCTCTTGATCTACCTCATTTCTGAGGGTCAATGTCATCTTTTCTCCTCCTGGGCTCCCTACCATGTAACAGCTGTGATATTGGAGCCATGAGAGAACTGCTTTCTTGTGGCAAACTCTCCATGGCATGGCAGGAGAGACTCCTCTCCCCCAGTGAACTGAAGAAAGACTATTTTAGAAGTGGTAAACTGACTGAAAGTCTCNCTATTTTAGAAGTGGTAAACTGACTGAAAGTCTCTAAGTTTTGTCTCTTGATGTTGTTGGTGGGAAAGAGAAAATGAGGTAGGAGGAGAAGTGTCTGAAGGTTTATTCTAGCTCTTATTATTTTTCCTTTTAGGTCTGTTAATAAAAATTATTTTTATTTAATATTTTTATGTAATAAAAATATTTTCTGCAGAAAATATATGCATTTAGGATGATCCACTTCAAAGGTAGGTGCCCCAAGAAGGCACCCCAGCCTTCTCTCCCTTGATTGTAAAGGGAGTCTAAAGAAAGAGCTCTGTCATGAACTCCTCAATCCAGCAGATGTCTAATGGCAGGTCAGTATCTGCATCCTAGAGAACATATTGGAGAGCCTGGAGTTGAGAGTAGAGAGAGTCGAACACCTTGGAGTAGGTGATCCTTGAATATTAACCAACTTTCTTGGGCCCGTTTTCCCTCCAGGACTTTAAGCTATGGTATGTGACCAAGCAGATCCTTAAAGAGGCCAAAGTCTGCTCTCCTGAAGTTCAAGGTAATGCGCTTGCAGTGTGCTCTCCTCACTGCCCTTGATCTTGAGTTCCAACATTTCATGGTTGCTGCCCTTAAGCCTCATATTTGTCACCAGCACCTTCTTGTTGGCAAGAAAAAGGTTCAGCATAGTACCTCTCCTCCTTGGCTCCTCTATCACTTGGAGAAGAAATTATCCTCAGCACAATCCAGGAACCTCCTGGATTGCTTATGCCTTCATCTTCTTGGTCTTTCTGATCAGGTGGCCTAACTCCTGACCCCTGCTACAATGTGACCTATCCCTGCCCTCCTTTTAACCCTCATCCATAAGCTCTCAGTCATCTCATCCATCCCACATCAAACATCACATGCTCCAGCTGGTCGCTGACAGGGAGAGTGCCAATGTCCTTGTCTCCCTTGCTTGTCCTTCCTAAAGAGCCAGTCCCTCCACTCCAAACACTCCAGTCATAGGATTCATCCCACTGTCTCCATGATGACAGTAAGATCACAGCCCTGCAGGCATAGTTATATCTTTGAATCCTGTTGCTTATTTCCCATTCTCTGTCCATTTACATAGAGGCATTTAAGTTGGGCCCCCAGTGAGGCTGACTTCCTGGCTGGAATTCCTTTGTGTTGTTCTTCAGGTGCTCCTGCTGACCTCTGATCCCTCTCCAGGCTCTGGGCATCTATTGCTGACACAGGCACCAAATTGGTAAGGGTAGAATGGACTGAGATTTCCCCTCCCTGGCAAGTTTAATTTAAAGTCCTCTCCACCAGCTTGGTAGCCCTATGACCTATGTATGTGCCACAGATACTTCATTCTCGATTCCAAGGCTGTGCAGAGTCCCTTTCCACTGGGATCCATACAAGGGTGCATGTGCACCAAGTCCAACTGAGCAGGTGTCTGTTTCAGCAGAAGTTGGGAGTTTTGAGGATATTGGAAAGTTAAGGTCCAAGTCCTAGCCTTGAAAAAGGCACTGCAAAATAGGAATGAGATTCTTGTTATCTCAGTGCTCTTTTTTACTTTCTGAGAAGATCTATTAAACTGACAAGCTCTTTTAAAAAGTATATCATAAATCATTGAACAGTTGCCATTGTCAACCTGAGTCTAAACAATTAGTAGAATGTTAATTATAAAAGTCTCTAAAATTAATGAGAACAAGTTGATTAAAGGCATCAAAAGGCAAGGTAAAATTTTGGTCTTTTTTATTTTGCTTTGTTTATAAATTGCTCCTTCTCCTAAGTTAGTGGGGGAAAAAGACCACTTCTTTTTCTTTTGTTTTTCTCTCTTTTTTTTTTCTTTTCTTTCTTTTTTGTACAGCCCTGGACTTCAGACTGTTTCACAGGGTTATATGGGCTGGTCAGTAAATGGGACAGACAGAGTTTTGCTTGAAAAAAGGGACAGAAGCTTAAAAAATTTAATATTTAGCAAATGTCAAAATGTATTCTAGGCCAGGTTCTCACTTGGTAGTGCTGGAGGTTAGTGCCTTTGACATCAATGGAATGGTTCTCATTTCCAACAGGTGGATTCCCAGCCCACTAGCTCAATGTTTGCACCATATACACCATAGGGGAAACAAAGGAATACTGAGAGAGCTTTATCTATTTGCCTAAAGTAAAAAAGCTGTTTTCTTACTGTTCAGTGCTATAAACTTGCTGTTTGAGTGCATGTGCTCAAACAAAAGGCTACATTGTTTTCCCTACTCAGTATAGTCTGTTGGATTTTCAGAGCTGGTTTGCTGTTTACCACAAACACAGAGGGCTTTGTACTCAGTCTGATCTGGATCAGAATTCATCCTTTGAAGTGTTCATGATTTCTTTAGATTTGACTAAAATACATTTTTTTCTTTGTGGTCTGGCTGAAATTCTTCCTTCACGAATTGCTTGATGGGCAAAATATGGGCCCTTCACTTCAAGAAAGACCCTGAGATACTGAGACATGTCCAGAAAAAGGCAGCAAATCTAGTGAAGGGTCTAGAGACTAATCCTATGAGAGGCTGAGGGACCCAGGGCTCAGTCTGGGGAAAAGGTGGCTCAGGGGAGAACTTATTACTCTCTAGAACTACCAGTAAGGAGGTGGAGGTTGACCTCTTTTCCCAAGTGACCCGTGGCAGGACAAGAGGAAATGGCCTCAAGCTGCACCAGAGGAGGTTCAGGTTGGACATCAGGAAGCATTTCTTCATTGAAAGGGTGGTTAAGCATTGGAATGGGCTGCCCAGGGACATGGTGTAATCACCATCCCTAGAGGTGTTCAAGAAGCGACTTGATGTGGCACAGAGTGCTGTGGTTCAGTTGACACGGTGGTGCTCAGTCAAAGGTTGTACTTGATGATCTTGGAGGTCTCTTTCAACCTTAATGGTTCTATGTTTCCATGTCTCCTTGGAAAAATTTATGTTTTTAAATGAATGAAAGCAGCTTACATATCTACGTGTTTACTTCTCAAGATACCCCCAAGGCCATCCTACTGCATCCTACTGTAATTGTGGCAGTATGAGGATCAAGGTGGGTGAGGTGATTTCCTTTTTCTCTCAAGTAGACCTATATTGGAGAAGATTAAATTCAATGAAATGGCTCAAGTGACCCAGGAAACTTTCAGATGACAAATCTATGGAAGTAAAATTACCCCTCTGTGTCTTTCTGTAATGTATTATCTTCTTGACTTCTGTGTCTCTCTTCACCCTTCTCTGTCTCATAAAATAGTTATTGAAGTACTCCTGCCACTGCCAAAGTCCACTCTGCTTTCACTCATGAAACTCCTCTCTGACACCCTCTTATCCTTCAGCTCTTGCTGTATGACACTAAATTGGGAGGAGCTTTAGGCCCTACTGAGAGACCTCAACAAATTAGAGAGATGGGACCATATGAAGTGACATAACATAAGATGCAGTTTTCTAGAACACTGATCTTCATCAGAATTAGTTTTATAAATAACCCTTTGAATTTGCTGTTCCATTTTTGCAAACAACACTTAGTTACTGTGTGCCAGGGCAATGACGAGTTACATAACAGACATTGTCAGAGCATTGCTTCCAAAATTATAGCAACGGTTTACATCCTCTGAAATTCCCATAGTTATATGTGAGACAATTCACTACTACTTCCCAATGCTTGCCTACAGATTTAAGGCCTCCCTCTCATATCTTGGTGCAGTGTGGTACTTTAGTCTGCCTTACTCCAGCTGCTTATTTTTACAGAGATAGAAAACCGTCTTTCACCCAAAATCTTTCCAGTAGTAATGTATTCCTTGTTCTACTGATTTCTCTGTGTTTGGGCCTTCTAAGTGCTTAGAGAAACAAAACTTTTGTTTTAAAATGTCTCAAATGGTTGGTTGCTGTTTCTACAGTCAGGTGAATGACCAGGAAACAGAAAGAAACCATTCTTGTTGATCCAAGGAAACCTTTAAGGAGACTTAAAACTGCCTAAATCTCTTGGGGTTAAAGTGAAAGTAGGAACAAGAAGAAAAGTGTTTGTGTGTTTATGCCTCAAATAATTGTGTTTGTTCTTTAGACTTTTAGACCTTTAAAACATCCTGGTCTGATAAGATTTCTGTATTCACCAAATTTTCAGTTTTCAACTGCTGCTGCTGAATTTAAAACCTGCAAGAAATTGCAGCAGACTTTCACTACATTATCTTTGTACATCCTACACTTTATCCTGTCTTCGGCTGGGATAAAGGTAATTTTCTATGTTTTGGATTTAAGATGAGAATAATGTTGTTAACACACTGATTTAATTGTGGCTGAACAGTATTTACACTAACCAAGGCCTTTTCATCTTCTCATGCTGCCCTGCCAGCAAGGAGGTTGGTGGGCCACAAGAACCTGGGAAGAAACACAGGCAAAACAACTGACTCAAACTGGTGAAAGCGATATTCCATGTTATAAAATTTCATGCTGAACAAAAAAACTGGGGGGAATTGATTGGGGGTGTGGTGGGCTGCTGCTCAGCAACTGATAGGTCAGTGGGTGGTGAGCAGCTGCATTGTACACTACTTGTTTTGCATATTCTTTTATCATTATTATTATTTTACCTTCCTTTTCTGTCCTATTAAAGTTCTCATCTCAACACACGAGTTTTTTTCAGATTCTTTCCCCTATCCCACTGTAGGGCAGTGAGTTGTTTATCTTTCTAGGTTAAATCAAAACAATCTTTTATGAGGCCCAGTTTGGGACTTGAAGAGTTGAGATAATGAAGATGTGACCAGAACATGTATAAACAAATTTGTTACAAGCATTCATTGTGTTAATTCAATAGTCATTGGTCACAATGTTGATTTATTTACTCTCAGAGTTGGTGCACTTGTTCTCAGGTTTGTGTATGCAACATCTTACTTGCTGCATGTGTCTCCTGTTGTGCTTGGGGTTGGGTTAAGGTTATAATTTTGCTGCTAATTTTGCGTAATACTGGTTTATGAGAAGATAAAATGGCTCGTTGTGACACTAATCTGGTATTTGTACTCAGTATTGATGTCTTCTCCATATTTCAAGAACCATCTATAGAACTATTAATAATTATACCTTTTACCATTTCTCTTCAAAGAAGGAGCCTCCAAGGCTATCTCTTGAGAATGTTGAATATCCTTGGGATGTTCAACCAGCATTGAACTCCTGAATGTGTTGCATATCTTGCTTGAGGTTAAACAGCTCTTTAAGAACACCACCCAGAGGTCTGCCCTGAGGCTGGATAGCTATGAGTGGTAGGATGTGTGGGATAGAATGGACAAGTATGAAGGACAGTGGGCACCTCCAGTGTTTTGGAACTTTACCCCTGAACAAGCCCAGAATCCTGAAAAACTACTAAAATATTTGGAAAAAATATGCTGTGACCCTGGATATTCCAGAGAGACATAAATCACTGGAACACAGTGTGCTGGAGCCTGGTCCATGTCTTTTGAGCCATGTGCACCACCCTCAAATGGAAAAGAAGGTCTGTGGATCTGAGAACAAAACAGCAGACACTACAGTTAATCCAACCCCTGCACTGTAGCCGAACCCAAGAACCAACCCATGCTGGTATCAGTCACTCTTATACACAAGAAGACATATTGGAAGTCAGATTATTTAGAAAGGAAATAAATTCCTGCTAAGAGGGGGAAGGAAGTGGAAGTGGACAAAGCAGACTACTCCGAAGCATGACCATCACAAGGAGAGGAGGAAGCAGAGGCAGAACTCATAAATGAGGGAATAACAACTCAATCCCTATTCCTGGGGCAGCTACAGGATATGCAAAAAGATTCTAGCTGTCATCCAGGTGAACACATTGTGACCTGTCTGCTCTGATGCTGGGGCTGGAGCATCTGGGATCACTTCCTAGGGAAGGGGCATTTACAAGACAATTGGGAAGAGACACAAGTCCTCAGCCTCTGGAGAAGATTCTTGTCAGGCATGAAGGAAAGGAATCTCTTCAAGAAAGATGCTATATGTTACCCAGATAACTGGACCAAGATGGAGGGAGGTTTTCAGTACCTGAACGAATTAGCTGTGCTAATGTGATTTATAATGACCTAGACCACGAGAAGTTACCCAAAGATCCAGATGAAGTCGAGTGTACATAACTTATGTAGTGAAAGCTTGTACAGAGCTCATCATCAGCATATGCCAACTTCTTCATTCGTAGTAATGACCTGGAAAGATGCTGAGGGGAAAATGGTGGATGAATTGGCTAGCCAACTTTGTCAGTAGGGAGGAAGTCTATCTATCTTCATCCCTATGGGCCTGCATCTTGGCTGTCGACAAACTGTCATGGGAAATTCAGCACTTCAAAAAGGATATGTTCTACTTCTCACCTATGCAAAGCAGTACCTCAGGTATTAGAAATAAAGGTTCCTCTGTTTAAGAGCAAGGGTATACACCATGGGGCAACTGCAGTTTGCCTGGAGGCCCACAGAGGGGACACTAGGAAATGTTATGGAAAATCTGCCTCAGCTCCAGAGGTATTGGTGTCTGAACAGAAAGGAAAAAAATTAACAAGAAGAGAAACCCTGTTGTGCAAAATTTCCAGGAAAATTGCTGCTTCAGTTTCCAGTGAACAGTTACAAAGACAGTACAAAGGCTGATCTTAGTTCTGATATTAAAAAAGATACTTTTTATTTGTATTTACAAGAAGGGAATAACAAACACTGTGTCCAGGACTGAGGGGCCCTGCCTTTAGCCAGGTGGGACAACATAGTTTTTTGGACTGTGTGGATCCCGTTGGCCTGGCACATTAGACCCACTGGCTCTAGCAGACACTGGTGTTGTGTCATCAAGGCATAAATGGGCAGAACCCATCTGGATTCTGTGGCAGGGAAGATTTGGCTTCATCATCATGTAGGTTATTCATGAAAATATGAAGCCGTATTGGGTCCTGAGGAGTGCTGGTTGTGACCAGTCTCACTGTGACAAAACTGGTCTGTGTGGTGTCACGCCCCATGTGTGGTACCATGGCTTTTGGCATAGATGTTTTCCTCTCCTAAACTATGTTGTTACAATCAATGGAGAGACTTAATTTATGGTTCCATAAGTAAGATCTGAATAATCTTTTAATTTACAATTACTCAATAGAGCATGCCTGGCTGTTCTAAGCTACATTGAGCTTGGGGATCTGGTTAAAATCTGGTTAGAATTTGTTTTCATCAGTGAAAATGCAAAGTTTTTAATGTAACCAAATCCAGTATAAGGGAATAATTTTAAAATATCATCTTTCCCATCTAAAGCAGATATTTTGTCTGCACATTTGGGCACATTCAGATGTTTTTCCAGGGTCTAAGGCTGCTTATTCCAGTGGGCTATTTTTCCACTTAACAATAAAAGAAAAAAAGGTTTTCTTTTATACAAATCTTAACACATTAGCAAAATGCATTTTTCTTTATATATAAAATCCTTCTGGAATCTCTCAGAAATTATATACAATACATGTGGTGCTACATATAGTTTTGAATCTATAATAGCTACATTGCACTTACATATTACACTACTCTTCCTCTCAACACCAGACTGGTTTCCACATCCTTCAGAAACACCAAATTATTGTTTTGAGGCAAATCTATTTTTCCTTGTTGACAAGATCTATTGACACACAAGTGCTCACATTTGAGACAGTTACTTTTACTTTTTTCTCTTTTAAATAAGAAACAGATACTTTGGGAGATTTTCATGGCACATTTTCTGTTTGTTTCAACAAATGGAAAATGATTATAAATGATATTGTTTCTTAAAGAGCTTCAGTGGGTATAATCAAGTGACAGGACTAAACAAATCCATTCCTACACTCCTTGGCTGCCAGCAGCCTAAAACATTCATCAATTGTTCCCTTTTAAGCTACAATAAACCATTTTCTGCCTTGCTTTGGTCTCTTGCCAGACCCAGACCACCACAGTAACTTATTTCAAACATATCTTTTCTCAACTTTCCTGGGGATGGGAATGGAGGAAAGTAGATTATATTTTGCTCGTGCCTTTTCACAAAACTAATAAAATCAAAGATTCCTACCCCACCATTTCTTATATGTGGACAGCTGATCCTTTCTTTAACACAATGTTGTCCAGGCTTATCAGTGGATAGATAGTAACATTTGTTCATGATGACAACAGCATTGCCTTTTTATAGGCAGGAGTGAATGTTGCCAGTGACAAAGAGTTTTAGTGCTGGAGTATGTGAGCTTTTTTTCCCAGTATTTTAATTTCCAGACAAAAACTCTGTCATGCTCTTTTCCTGATGTTGTGATATAATGATTCAAGACTGACAAAAAGGTCTTGAATATTTCTAGGTTGATTAATTCCTAATTTTTATTCTTGTGATATTTGATTTTTTACATTTTTGGATATACTGAAGTCTTTCACCTTGCCCTAACTATGCTGCAACTAACCATAGGATTAATGAGCCATTACACTGTTTTCTTTTTCTGACTTTATATCTCCAGTTTTATATCTGTGTGGGAGGCTGATGCAATGGCTGATGTACGTCTAAATGAGAAATCACCTCTCATCAACTACATAACTAGAGTACATTTTGATGAATTAAGCTAGGAGCTTTCTGGTGTGGAAAAGCAAAATGAAGTGTCTCTTGGGAAAGAGAGAAGAAGCACAAGATTTCATCTCTGAAAGTCTTTGAAAAAGTTCTCAGCTTATTTCTGGGTATTATTTTGAAAGGTTGAATCTGTTTTACCTGCTCCACTCTTCCCCAATAAATGCAATGCACAACCAGCAAACTATTCTAGTATTTGAACTTATTGTACATCAAGGGACAGACACACTCAGCTGGTCTGAACTCCACTGAAGATGGAGCTAGAGTAAAGGCAATTCCAATTGCATTGCGTCTTATGCAAATGATCTCGGAAGCTTAGCATTCCTGGGCTTGTCCTGTACTTGGATAAGAGACCATCTGGAAGTCCCAGATAAAGTAGGCACAGGCCAAGACGTTGTGGCTGAACACTAGACCACAGAAAGCGAATGACTTAGAAGGCAACGTTCTCCCCCTCATCACTGGTGAATGAGTCAGAGAGCTAAAGTTACCAGTACTATTTTCATTCCATCAGTGAGAAATGTCTCAGGCGAATACTGCAACTTGAAAACATTAAAATTAGTGAGGTTATATGAAACTTTAGCTTCACAGGGACCTTTAACCAGGGTTAAACAATCTTACCCTCTATGATGCCTACGCTTCTGGAAAATTGTACAAACTTACCAAAACTTGTTAGTATTTCTTTATTGGGATATGAACACAGGGTGCAGAAATAGCTGTTCTGTTGTTGCTGCTCTTACCTATCAGGCAAGTCCTGGGTGCTATGACTAGCACGACACATTTTTAATGCACCTTTCATTTATTCAGAAGTGAAGAGCTTATTTTGGCCCCCATTTTAACAAAAAAAAGTGAAAAGTTTTCTATGCTTCTGAAAGAAACCTCCTGCAGCCATTCAATGAACAGTATGATGTGGAACGTAGCCCTATGCAGTACAGTAACCAGTATTTTTCAAAACAAAAGCTTTATATGAAGTATTTAACATTGTAAGAAGGGCTCCTGCTTCTTTATGTGAGGTGAACTTGATTGTGTGGATCACTGAGAGAATGTAGCAAGGATGGGGGAAAGGGGAAAGGGAACATGCAGAAAAATCTCACCTAGGAAAAAAGAGAGGTTAAACTACTAGCTTTTCCTTTTAGACTAAATTGTCAGTTCTCTTTTTGTAATGGAATAACATATAAACAGATAATATGTATACCATTGTTGTGGTTTAAGCCTAGATGGAAAAGACCATTAGATACAACATAGGAGAATTTAAATACATTCAAAATTTGTAAAGCTAAAATTTAATATTTGGTCTGATAATAACAAAGATTAAAGACATTTTTAAGGTATACTAGAAGATGTGCAACTTTTAAGACAACTGGTTAGATCATAAAACCAGAAGAATGAAGCCAAGATGAAAAGCTACAGTAAACATTTTCCCCACCATTCTCACCATCCGAATTCCGAATATGGAAGTTGTTTCAGCTTTGTGTTGCAGAACTTCTCTTCACTGAGCAGCTCTTTTCACTCTTTCATTCTCTCCTCCTTTTCTGCAGTGAAGCACATTCTTTTCCCCTGTAATGTAATTATACACAAACTCACAAACTTAACCATATTGCCATGATCTAGCATCACCCACAACCTGGCAGATGCCACTGACTGAAAACACAGCTCTACTTTAAAGTAAGTCATACAGATGCACTGTTTCTATATTTAAAAACACAGTTTCCATGGCATGACAGCACTGTCTGTACATACAGGGGACTGACACTAAAGCTTCTTTGTGTGGTGATTCTTTCTTCAGCTCTCAGAAGCAACATTAATTCAGAATTAAATGTGTGCAAGGATCCTTAATTAAAGATTCTGAATTTTGAATACTTCTGAAATTACAGTAACTTGTACTTTAATGTCATTGCCAGTTAGGTTGCCTGATTCAGAATTTTTGGTTTTAATTTGAAACTGCTATTGACTCTGTTTACTTGGGAAGCAGGATCAGTATTACATTTGGAGACCCTCCTACTCACTAAATTCATATTTTAATTCCAATATTTTTGTACATATAAGCACAGTACAGACAGAATCTTCTGTCTGATACAGTGGGTTTATCATAGTCCAGTGACGGCTATTGCAACTCCAGTGGAGTTGTTTGGATTATAATGTCTAAGAGTAATGTCACAGACCAAGAGCTTGAGATCTTGCAAATACCAATGCACAACTAGGTTTGCATAATAAGATTTACAAACTAGTCACAGGAGAGGCAAACAATTATATTTTAATTACTTGAATTTACTGTCTTTTAAAAAAAAATTTCTTTCTTGGCTGTAGAAATAATTTAAAACTGCCTTACAAATAAGTTTAAGGATGTGTGACGCGACGGCCTTGTGAG